>JANHFL010008239.1:12964-35179 GCA_032468155.1 Oxyrhabdium leporinum
CTATTCTATTCTATTCTATTCTATTCTATTCTATTCCATTCCATTCCATTCCATTCCATTCCATTCCATTCCATTCTAATGGTTATGGGCTGGTTTTGCTCCAAACCAGAAAATGCTGGATTTTGGCAAAGCTATTGTAAAATGTGTAATTACATAACCATGTTTGCTACAAGCAGCCGTAAATGTGGCCTGGTTACCAAGCGGCTGAAGTGTGGTCACCCAGGGGAAGGGGGACAACTGTCATAACGTTGACCCAGGGAGGTCCATTGTGACTTCAAACGGTCACTGTGTGGGCAATTTTACCTCAAGGACTGCCTGTAGGTTGTGAATCGAAAACCAAGCCTCATCCCTATTTATTTATTTTTTGAAACATTTTAAGTAGGACAGGGATCTATTACAGGTAGTCCTCGACTTACGACCACAACTGAGCCCAGAGTTTATGCGAGAAACTTGTGGAGAGTTTTATCCCATTTTACGACCTTCCTTGCCAAGTTCGTTAAGTGAATTGCCGCAGTTGTTGAATTAGTAACACGGTTGTTAAGTGAATCCGGCTTCCCCAATGACTTTGCTTGTCAGAAGGTCGCCAAAGATGGTCACATGACCCCGGAAGACTGCAACCGTCCTAAATATGAACCAGTTGCCAAGCATCCGAATATAAATCACCTGACCATGGAGATGCTTTAAGGGTCATAAGTGTGAAAAATGATCATGTCACTTTTTTCAGTGCCGTGGTAACTTTGAACGGTCACTAAATGAACTGTTGTAAGTCGAGGACTACCTGTATTAGAAATGTATATGTTTTTCAAGGAATGTTTAAATAATGGTCTTTATCTGTACAGATAGTCCTTGCCTTACAACAGTTCATTTAGTGACCGTTCGACGTTACCACGGCAGTGGAAAAAGTGACTTACGACAATTTTTCACACAATTGTTGCAGCATCCTCATGATGATGTGATTAAAATTCAGACACTTGGCAACTGACTCATATTTATGACGGTTGCCGTGTCCCAGGGTCACGTGATCCCCTTTTGCGACCTCCTGACAAGCAAATTCAATGGGGACGCCAGATTCACTTCACAACCATGTTACTAGCTCAACAACGGCAGTGATTCACTTAACAACCGTGGCCAGAAAGGTCATAAAAGGGGACAAACCTCACTTAACAACTGTCTCAATTAGCCACATAAATTTTGAGCTGTAAGTCGAGGAGTACCTGTAATGTGCTGACAACGTAGTACTTTCTAATCATGTAAAAGGATTTAGGATTGCTCACCTTTTATCGATCAAACTCCGTATCGGCATGATGGAAAACCCCCAGCTGAAATTTCTGAACATCTGAAAATATTATGCTTGCTTGCTCAGATCTGTGCAATGTAAGGGAGTGATGCAATACTTGTATAGTGGAGTTTCCCATTTTATTCCTGCAAATCAGAACATTTACAGGCAGCCTCTGAGTGTTGAAGAGAAACGTTCAGGAATCCCATCCGCCCCATACCCATGTTTTCTGGAAGTTATATAGCAGATGCTATAAATACAAGCTTCATTATGTTGCCCAGAAAATATGGACACTCTGGTAGAAATCATTTTCTGAAACCAGCTGTTGAAAAGTTTTACTCAACAAGGATGAAAGAAGGAGGAAGCAACAGAGAGTTCACAGCTATTCAGAAAGGATTTTTTTTTAAAAAAAATATGGTATTTAACAAAGCTATGGGTATGATCAGTACTAACCCTTTAAAGCAAGGTAGTGCCTTTAAGAAGTACAGATTTATTTTCACATTCTGATCTGCTTCCTAACTTTCAAAAGCTACTTATAAAACTGATTTAATTTGGGTATGGATCTTTTTCCTCTGCAGGGATTAAATCTTGGACTTGAAAAAATAAATAAATTAATTAACATTCCTAGTTTTAGAGAGTTTGTTAGGGCTGATGTTTTGATGACTGATTTTCAACTCTAGTCAATATAGAGTTAACCCAGATTATCTACTTGTTTGCTATGTTGTAAATTGTCACATCAGTATGCCAAATTGTGCGAGCCATCTTATTTATTTGCTTGGCTGCTTCTGGGACAATTTTATGTTGTGTCCTCTCTCCAGCAGTGTGTATAGGAGGCAGAATGACAAAAGGAGCACTGTGCCAACAAGCTTTGCCCAAGACAACACATGCACACCCAAAAGAAGTGGAGCCTGTGGTCTGATAGTGCAACCCTGCCTTTGTCATGTGGAAGAACACAACTGGAGTCTGCAGTTGGCCCAGAGCATCTTTCAAAACTCTAGGAAGCTCAGACAATTAAAAACATATGCACAATCATTAAAACTATATATTAAATGTTAAAAATCAACAAAGTAGAACCCATTATGTGGTCTCTAAATGTATAATTTTTTAACTTTGGATCTGGTTCGTAAGTCCCAAAGTAGGACTACCTCTACTGGCTACTTCCAACTCAATTATATCTTCTACCTCATTTGAAAAGCATGTTGAAAGGAGAACAACAAACAAAGCATTTCCTCTTGGGTGGATGCTGATTCAAGGGGATGTGGGGAGGGGAGCCCATTTCCTGCCATCCCTTCCCCCTTTGACCTCTTACAGTTTTCAGCCTGTGTGAATTAGGTGATGGATTCTACCAGGGACAAGTGGCTCCAAAACAGGGGGATCAACTTCTTTTTCAAAGCACCAGAGGGTAGGACAAGAAACAATGGATGGAAACTAAGCAAGGAGAGAAGCAACATTTCCTAATAGTGAGAACAATCAACCAACGAAACAGAAGTTGCCTTCAGAAGTTGTGGGTGCTCCATCACTGGAGGCTTTTACGAAGAGACTAGACAGCCACTTGTCTGGAATGGTATAGGGTCTCCTGCTTGAGCAGAGGGTTGGACTGGAAGATCTCCAAGGCCACCTCCAGCTCTATTCTGATTGATCTTGACTTAAGCCTGTGCAGCTCTGATGAGATTAGGGATATTTTTCTGTACCAATGTTGACTAGACAGCACAATGGTGACTACATCCTGAGCAGTTGTAATTTTGGACTTGCCTTCAAGGGCAATACCACATAGAATGAGTTGTCATAATCTAAGTGCAAGATGACAAGGGCATGAGTCCTGTCCTTGAGCTGAAGTTCAGACCAAAGAGGCAGAGCTCAGCATTCTGAATTTGAAAAGGGAGAAGATAGTTACCCAAGACTGAACGTCTTGGGTATGGTGATCTTCAAGGGAGAAAGAATGAGATGAGACAAATAAGAAGTAAACTGGGAAATAAATTGAACACCCCCCAAGCTGAATCTAATCTTTTAGGACTGGAAATAATCCACAGAGTCTGTGAGCATCCAACTTTTGTCAAAATTGTAAGCAGAGCCAGATCATTTTCTAAGGTCTTCCTTCTTGCTAATGTCAGAATATGAATCACTGGTATGCCAGACGCGCACTCTTTCAAAATTGCTGAAAGCACACAAGAAATTAAGTTGCTACCCCTCACCCACCCTCTCACATACCCAGCAGCACACAGAAGCTATATGTCTTTCCTTTTAAAAAAGGAAAATCGCTCCGTTACAGGGAATTGGTGCTTCCCAACAAATAAAATAATTTCAAACATTTAAGTTCTCTCCTTCATCCCATACTAATCATCCACTATATATGCAATGCTGTCGATAAAAAAGTGGCCTGAATTTTTTGGGATAGTTATGGTGTCTCAAGGCTTTTCTGCAGCCTTTCTCAACTTCTCCAGGCATCGAGGTTGCATTAACAGAAGGATAGAATCAGTATCATGTGAAGTACTAACACTGCTTTATAAAGCCTTAGTAAGACCACACTTAGAATACTGCATCCAGTTTTGGTCGCCATATTATAAAAAAGGTGTTGAGATTCTGGAAAGAGTGCAGAAAAGAACCACAGAAATGATTAGGGGGGGCTGGAGGCTAAAACATACAAAGAACAGTTGCAGCAATGACTAGTCTAGTGAAAAGAAGGATTAAGGGTGACATGATAGCTATGTTCCAATATTTGAGGGCCTGCCACAAAGAAGAGGCAGTCAACCTGTTTTCCAAAGCACCAGAAGGCAAGACGAGACACAATGGATGAAAACTAATCAAGGAGAGAAGCAACCTAGAACTAAGGAGAAATTTCCTATCAGTGACAACAATTAACCAGGCTTGCCTTCAGAAGTTGTGGGTGCTCCATCATTCGAGGCTTTTAAGAAGAGCCTGGACTGCCACTTGTCTAGAATGAGCAGGGAGCTGGACTATAAGACCTCCGAGGTCCCTTCCAACTCTGTTATTTTAAAATGTGAGCATCTTGGGACTACAGCTTCCAGAATTCCCTATCACTCTGGGTTCAATTAATTCCTATTTACAAGATGGAGCGTTGACTTCAGTATGGTGGAACGAGTCCATTGGAATGATAAATTCTGGCAATGGAAAGATAGGCAAGAAAGACGATGTGTTTTCCTTGGTTGTATGTTTTCAAACAAAGACTGTTTTGCTGCCAATTACAGATGCTTCAAAGAGTATCTTTAAGTTGGCAGAAAGATGGGCATAAATTACTCTGAGGCAACTTCCAACTTGCTACCATTGGATCTTGAAAACCATGCCCTCCCATTTTCTTCATATTCTGATTGCTTAGTTATTCGAGAATAATATTAGTTCCCACTTTTCATTACTCAGATGATTTCATTGTCAAGGAAATCATTGTCAATGTAAATATTTTGCATGTTTCTTAAAAGTGAACTAGATGTTCCTTTATTCATGAGTACATGTGTCAGGAAGCCAAAAGGAGAATCGGTGCTTAGTGATGGAGGAAAAAGACAGCTACGCTGTCAGAACAGGGATACCGATTCCTATATTAGAAAAAAGTCTAAAATCTATGAAGTGGCTCATACTTATGTCTGCTTTAAAAAAAAAAGCGCTCTCTCTCTCTCTCTCTCAATCTCTGCAGTGCTTCATAAATGGTTATTCTTCTCTCTGGAGCTGGGATAATTTGTGAGATAACAGACAGACAAATGTGATTGATAACATCTGCTTCTTTGGGTTTCTTTTTTTTTTTAAATTGGGCTTCTACTATAGTATATTAATTAAAGACTCGAGATGTTTTCTATGTCTATTTTTAAAATACTGTTTTGAATGGGTTGATGTGAAGAAAAAGAGCATTTTAAAAATTCCAGGGAATTTCTTAAAGCTCTTATGGAGCTTTAAGATAGTTAAGTTATAGCTGTACAGATAGTGCTTGACTGACCAACAGTTGTTGAACACTGGTGTGGAGCTACAATGGAGTGGGAAAGGGTGTTTTTATGGCCCATAGAGCACTTCCGGTGGTTTCCCTCCCCCGAGTCATATGACCACATTTCAGGCGCTTGTCAACCAACTTATATTTTTATGATGGCTTGCAGTGTCCTGTGACCATCATTTGCAATGCTTTTTGCCGACGAAAGATGCCCACTTGGGAGAATGGGTTTGCACCCACAACTGCATGATTTATTTAATGACTGCCATAAAAACAGTTGCAAAATGGGTGCCTCGATTTATGAATGCGATTCGAGTCCCAACTGCGGTGATAAGTGAAGGACTACTTAGATGATTGTTTTTTAAAGGTACAGTACATTTAACGTCTCATTTAATATCTTTAGGGTTCATCTAAGCTAGATCTAAGACTTAACACCCTCAGTTCCCATCAAACATGGCTTTTGACTATGTTGGCTGGACTTCGTGTAATTTAAAATTCATTTCACTTATAGTGCATTAAGTTGAGGAAAATTGATCCAGAAAACCCCAGATTATTATTTTGTTGTAATTCCATACTTTGTTTTATTGGTGGATTGCAATTTAATTTTTGTTTTTCAGCCAGTTGCATTAATTACTAAGGAAACTAAAGGACACACAACTTAGGGTCAGATCTTAAATAATCTATAGATGGGACAAAAATGAATAACAAGTCCATAATTGGTTAGAGTGTGCAGAAAAATTCCTCGGAACAAAAATCTGCAGCAAAGCTGAGCTTTGTTTATTAAAATGAATATATATGAACGTTGAGCATGCCAACTTGAAACATACCTGAAACATTTTATTAAAACTCTGCCATGATCTGTTGAACAGGTGGCGTTTTAGCAAAGAAAGGGAACAAAGATAAAAAAACCCAATAAGTCCAACTTCCAATAAAAGCATCCTTAACAAGGCTTTGCAACTCTCCCTGTTTAAAGTATTTCCTAATATTTTATTTGGAATCAGACTTCTATTATGGACTGCAAAACCAGTATAGCAGACTTAAAAATCTTCTAAGAGAAGTGTTAGAAATAAATATCTATTGGTTGTAGTGATTTCAGGGCTCATAAATATGTACTAACAATAAGATTTTCACACCATGCACATAAGTTTATGTTATATAGTATTTTTATCCAATATAGGTGGGAAAGTTTGTAACTACCTGTTATGTAAGAAGAGAAGAATACATGGTGTTGGTTGATTGTTTGTTTGTTTTCTCTTTTTTACCCTTTTGCTTTGCATTTTAACTTTGCAAATAAAATCTAAAAATAAAAAATAAAAGAATGGATATGCACTAACAAAGCAAGGGAGAAGGAATTCGAGATTTTGACCTGGGTAAACAGAAGAGAAGGCTAACACAATCACCACATCATTAGGTGAGTTCCATAAATTGTATTGGATTCTAACCACTCCATAATTACTGTATATCCGATTTGCAACAGAAGAATAATTATAGGCTCTGCTCGAAGGAAGGCAACTTATAAAACTGAATGAAAAGTCTGATTCATCTCGCAAGGCAAGCAACCCACTCACTCCAGCACAGAGATTTTGTCGTCTCTATAATACCCCCCTCCCCTTTTCCAATTTCTAAGGAAGGGGAAACTCCTGACGCCTGTCTGAACATGGAGCGCTTGTAACATTTCAATCCAAGTTGTAAAATAATGTTTTGATTATAAGGTTTCGCCCACCTGAAAGGCAATTTTCAAAGTACTAATGACTCTCAGCAATTTTCCCCAATCATCTTGTGAAATTCCCCTCTCGTTGCACAACTCTGTCTCTTCTTGGCTGTAGATAAATCAAACTAATTTCTGTAAAACTCTTAAGTTGGCCTTCTTTAGCAATTGACTATTGATGAATTGTTAGGCTCTTTTTTCTGTTTGTTTGGGGGGTTTTTTTTTCCTCAGAAGTGGATCTGAGTTCTTTGAGTCTTCGGCAAATAAGTTGATATCGGTCCGCTCTTGAGCGGGGCCCTCCAGATGGACAGCACTCTAATTCCAGTTAGCCCCATGGACTAATCTCTGCAGTGGTCAGAGAAGCTAAGGACAAACCAAGTTGGAAAAGTTTTGAGCATGTCATCAGAGGTGATCTGAATTAGACCTAATTTTTATAGGCAATAGAATTGGTTGAGAACTAGGTTGGCATAGTGACTAAAGCACCAGATTAGAGATCAGGAGACAGTGAATTCTAGTTCTGCCTTGGGGGTGAAGCTAGTAGGGTGACCTTTGGACCGTCCATTCTCTCTCACTCCTAGGAAGAAGGCAGTGGTAAACCACTTCTGAAAATCTTGCCAAGAAAACTGCAGGTACTATTCCAGGCTACCAGATTTGGACTGCAAAACCTGAGACAACCATTAAATGGCAGCAAACAGCAATGGACTTTTGAAAATCTTTTTGCTACCATTTAGTGGTCATCCTGAGCAGCCCAGATCTGAGTACAGAATGCAGAATAACAGAATTGGGAAGGGCCCTGGAGATCAAGCAGGAACTCCTATACCATTCCAAGCAGGAAATCTATACCACTCCAGACAAATGACGGTCTAATCTCTTCTTAAAAACTTCCAGTGATGGAGCACCCACAAAGTTTGAAGGCAACACAGTGCTTCTGACTAGCAATGCCCTTGTCTTGATTGAGACCCCCTCCCAACCTGTTGCTCCTTTGAGTGCTGCCTCCATATCCACGTAACCCTGTCGGAGCTCACTGGCAAAACAGTTGAGTGACTTAGCATCAAGGGATTTTTCAAATCCAGCCCTTTGCTCATGGTAAACATGCAAATTAAAGCCCTGTCTGACAGCTTCTATCTGTCCTGAAAAATATCCAAAGAAGGGGAACTTAAGCACTGTCTAGAACTTCTATTGTACATAGTCAATTTCCTCCAACGTTCTGGCTACTTCAGTTTTATTGTTCCTTATTGACTTACAGACTCAAGGGTAGCTGAATATTTTCTACCTTCTTCTGCCCACCAAAGAACCTTGCCAGCAAGGTTAGCCAGGGATTTCTAGAGCATTCTTTATCAGTGGAGTTTATTTTAAAGGATATTGTGGTTGGTCTAACATTCCCTTCAGGATTCTACTGTCTCTTTGAGCTATTTGTCTAGGTCTGCGCATACCAATTACAGTCCTGCATGATTCATTCACTGGGAAGCTTCCGTAGTACTTATAATTTATTTTTACATGGCTTTGGTATATATTCTGCTTTATAAAAATGAAAGAATGATGAGGATGCGCCGATTCCAGGCAGTCAATGTCTGTAAATGAATAATGCATAAAGAGAAATAAAAGAGACAGAGAAATAAAAGTTAATTGCAATAGGGGTAGTAGCCATTGACTTACAACCACAATTGAGCCCAAAGCTTCTGTGGCAAAGCAAGACAGTTGTTAAATGAGTTATGCCCCATTTTGGTGACTTTTCTTGCTACCGTGGTTAAGGGAATCGCTGCAAGTTGCTAAGTTAGTAATGTGGTTGTTAAGTGAATCTCTCTTCTCCGTTGACTTTGCTTAGTCGGAAGGTCGCAGAAGGAGATTACAGGACTCCAGGACGCCGTCATAAATATGAGTCGGTTGCCAAGCATCTGAATTTTGATCCCATGACCATAGGGATGCTGCAATAGTTTTTGTGAAAAACGGTCATAAGTCACTTTTTTCAGGGCTGTTGTAACTTCAGACTGTCACTAAACAAATGGTTCAACTTGAGGATTTCCTGCTCTACTTATGGTGCTCATATCTATCAGAATCTTAGTTAGAAAGTCCTCTGAAGGGCTTTTAGGGAAAACCTGGCACTCAGCCATTCTCTTGACACTGGCAAGACCTCCATCTTCAGAACCGAATCTAGGAAGAGCCAGCTTTTTATGGCCTTCTGGAAGGGGGAAGGGGCCTGCCAGCTCTCACAGGGAAAGGTGTTTTACAGGCCGGGGGCTGCCATGGAAAAGGCATGTGTCCTAGATCCCACTTCGTCCTGTCTGGTGGAATGGTCAGATACCTTCAAGGAGAGAGGCGAGTTTCTTGAGATAGGCTCAAACGTCTCCCAGATGACCAAGCCAGATAACCAATGCTTTAGTTACCCTCAATAGGACATGCAAAGCCGCAGTCCAACACAGAGCAGATCTGAATGTTTTTATCAGTCACAGGCCTGGAATAATCTCCAGGGCAGCCCTAAAAGTTTTTTTTTCCCAACCCTCTTTCCTTAAGAGAGACAGGACCATCCCAAACAGGGTTACCAGGCAGGAATCTGCAGAGGCAATAAGAGCAGAAAAATAAATAAATTGAAGCTGGTGGCAAATGTCTATGGAGATTCTCAGTCATGCAGGTCATGGCTGTCACAAAGGTGGGGGTCCCCGTCCCCGTCCCCCCAAAAAAAGGCACCTGGACTTTGTTTTTCCTTGAAGTGAACTGAAGAACCTTCTGGGATGAGAAGCGAAACGTCTTCAAAGAAAAACAAAACTCCAGTTGCCCTTTTTGAAAAAGCACCTTTGGGATTCTCGTGGCAACTTAAACAGTGGTGCAGTCTGAAAAAATGGACCGCCATCCGCAAAAGCCCTCTGAAAGTCAGAAATCCATTTTTAAGGGGCCGCAATTCTTGGTTAATTGTCTCTCTGGAGAGATTTGGGTATAGCATCCTAGAGGCCTGCCTGTTTCCTTGCAACTAAAAAGGTTCTTTCTGATTCAGCGCTAAGCCCAATTGCGGAATTGCCAGTTGTAATCTCAACATGGCATCCTTCTCTCTCTCTCGGCCTCCAACCACAGTGGAAAATGAGCCAAGGACATTAATGGGACTGGGAGAGACGGCAACATCTTACAAAGCCTTTGTAGGAAGATTCCCAGGGAAGGGAAAGGGTTGCATCATATAGATTAGAGATGGCCCCATCAGTGTTAATTATCAGAAGGGACAAGGGATGGGTGTGGTGGCATTTTCTTGCTTACTCAAACCATACTTTCTTTCCCAGGGTAAAAAGGGGCAGGAAGATCTGCAACCCACCCCCCCTCTCCTACTTTGTCAATATTTCTCTGCAGATTTTGGGGAGGGGGTTGGGGGGAGTAATTTAAGGGTTAGAGAATCTACTTAATTTTTTTTTAGTAGAATCCCAACTTCTAGATTTGGAGTCATGTGATGCTTCAGCCATGCTCATAAAATTAAGGAGCAAAGCAGTGTTTTAGATTTGAAGCTAACACACTTTCTTAGAACGGTTGTGACAGCAGTTCTTAAGAATATATACAGGGAGTGCTGGACTAATAATCACAATGCAGTCTGCCCATTATGGTCAAAAGTTGTTACAACTGTTAAGCAGGTCTTCATGCGACCGGATCCAATTTTACAACCTTTTTTTGCAACGTTTATTAAACGAAACTGGAAGTAAACACTGATTTTTTTTTGTCAAATATGCTAGACATTTTGGTTACACGATTGTGGGATGCTACAAACAGCCATAAATATGGGCCAATTTCTATGTGCTCAAAATGCAGTTATGTGACTGCTGAGGGGTAGCCATCAGAACTTTGGAAACAGGTTGTAAGTACCTTTTGGATGATCCATTGTAACTGTGAACGGTCATTACAACCGATTGTAAGTTGAGGACTATCTGTACTGTATTTCAGAGTTCAAAGCACTTTCTGTTTTGGGCGAAAGAAATCAGGAACCAAGGCTGTTCAAATGAGTACAAATTTATTCCATGCTCACTTTCAAGAATCTGAACTACTAATGGACAAGGCAAATTGGAGGTAGATAAGAGTCAATGGAATTCAAGGAGAGCTGGACTTAAGTCTCTTGTGGGGGCAACGGGACTCAAGACTAATGACACTCTTGACTCCATCCTCATCCTCATCTTTGTCATCTCCTACATTCTAACATTAGCCTTTCCCACCTTGATCTTTCCAGGTGTGTTAGATAACTCTCAAGATTGTCAGCATGTCTCATAATTCTCTGAAAGGCACCTCACATCTGTAAGGCACCGTGGCCATGCTATGTGGGAATTCTTGGGAGGTTTCATCCTGGGAGTACTAGATCAAACATGAGCATGTGAACTCAGTGACTTTTGTGGCCATCTTTCAAGATGGAAGAAGGTTGTTGATTCCAAAGGTTCTTAAAAGAAATGTGATTTAATGGGATCATGACCTAAGATTCCCCACTTCGTTGTTGATGATTTCTTTGATAAGATTTTAGGCAGAGGCACAATTTTGCAGTAATCTCCTTATTACTGCAATTCTTTGCTTACCCATTCTGAATCCATCTTTTCATCACCACTCCAAGCGTTAAGCACTCTTTAAAATACTGTTGTTTCAGCTAGCTATTTATATGCTTATTTATTTATTGATGAAGAACATTGCTCACTGGAGGGAGCGTGGGAGACTTTTCCCATTTATTCAAAATGTAAATTTATGCATGACTTATATTGTGTCCTAAAAAAAATATGTTCCTAACACCTTTAAGTAGAATTGGAGCAACTCTTTGCCCTAAAGGACTAAGACCCAAGATAACTAAGAACACAACCAGATTGTTAGGACCAATATGATAAAAAAAAAAGAGGGGGTAGAGAGACTACCGATAGAGAAACAAGACAGATTGGATTCTAAGGCTGATTTCGGGGTTAATAAGCATGTCAATTCAACCTTCATAATGTAGACTCCACCCTTAGGTGTTGTAGTATTGCCTTTTCAGCCGCCCTTCTTCCAGAGATGCTACTTTGATCACTAACATCATTTCAACTTTGTTCCTTAACGTGATGCTCTTGAGATGTTGGGATTGTCAAAACCCAGGCTGGCTAAGAATTTTGAAAGAGGCACATCTGACACATTTAGTGGTGCTAGGCTGACAAACAAAGGGCCTTATGGGAGTTCTTCCCATCCTATCCAATGCGGCATGGATATTATAAATGATGAACAACCCACTTCCTCCTTCCATTATTTACTATGAGTTGCTTCTTACATAATGCCACTGCATTGCTTAGTCAGGCAACTTGCAGCTGTAAGAAGCACTATCTCATATAAGAGTGGGCAAATGAGTTCTGTGGAGCACTCTTTGAATATAGTAACTCATTATTCTCATTTTCAGATGTGAAACATGAAACATATAGTGTAAGTCTAAAATTGGCTGAGACTCCAACTTTCATTCCTCAGAACAGATGGGGGAAAAATGACCGTTTCATGTTTGATACTCTTCAACTCTGAGTTTCATCACCCACTTGGAATCCATTGTCCAATCTTCCGCCAATGAAATGTTCCTCAATCCATCTAGCTAAGAGAAAGTAGTATTTTTTAAAAAAAATCAACATCTTTACCCATTTATTTGTTTGTATCCCACCTTTATTATATTTCTTTTACAAGGGTCATCTAGAAGTCTTTCTGTTTACATCCTGGTTCCTTTTGTGATGAGCTATCCAACAGTTATCCTGGAAGGGGCAATATTTAGCAGGCTGCACTTATTTGTTTGGCTTTCTAGCTACTGTTGGGAATTCAGCCCTCCTCTTCTGTAAAGCTGGAATGTGATCAGAGTATCAATACACTGTATATTTATATAACACAATAAAATAATTAATTGTACAAAGTTCTCATTGACAGGATGTTGACAGCTGATAAGACTTCAGGTGGAATCTTTGCATGACTGCCTCATGTGGTGTGTATAATTGCAGTCGATCAGAATATTTACATAGGCAATGAAGAACTTCACTTCCCAGACTGAACTTTCCACTCTAGGCTGACACTGACTTTTAAGGCAAAAGGCATTCAAGAAAAACTAGAGGACTAAGGGCGACAGGATAGCAATCTTCCTACATTTGAGGGGCTATCACAAAAAAAGAGGGGTCAACCTATTCTCCAAAGCACCTGAAGGCAGGACAAGAAGCAATGGATGGAAACTTATCAAGGAGAGATTCAACCTAGAATCAAGGAGAAATTTCCTGACGGTGAGAAACATTAACCAGTGAAACAGGTTGCCTTCAGACGTTGTGGGTGCTCCATCTCTGGAGGTTTCTAAAAGACATTGGACAGCCATTTGTCTGAAATGATATAGGGTCTCCTGGTTGATCATGGGGTTGGACTAGAAGACCTCCAAGGTCCTTTCCAACTCTATTATTATGGTTATGGCTGTATAAGCGTGCTGTGAGCACATTGTCCAGATTGATATTGAATTCGTGACGTTCTTTTTTGGGGGTTTACTGCAATTTGTTCATCTGTGGTTTTCAGCGTAATACGAACTCAGCCAATTGTAATACATTCAGTAACCCACTGAAAAATTAAACAACTGATTTTAAATCCACATAATGCTAGAACTTTCACAAATCAGTTCAAGATCACAAAGTATTATAGACAAGCTTTCCATTTTTTCAAAGCTTTTCATCAGACAGGAGGATAAGCAGACCAAAATTTGGAGAGAAAAAAAACAATTATTGATGGACAATGTAGTTCTACATATAGATGTAGTCCTAAACAGGTACATGGGCAAAAATGTCAGGCATTTCAAATTAGATTATAACAGGGGCTGTGATAGCTTTGTACGGTGCCTAGGATCCTCACAAGAGCTGCTTGGATGAAAAAAAAAATAGTAACCCCCAAAGTAGTTGATTCTACAATTTTTGAAAAATAGGTGATCCAATTTTAATACATTTCTGAAAATACGAAATCCGAGAGAAACACACTGATTTCTTAGTGCCAGGGAGGAAGCACCATTTTTAAAAGCTGGAAATAGTTTCTGTCTAGTTCTGCTTTTCTACTTATCAAGGTTTCTGTTTCACTTAAGGATAGAGACTGAGGGTGAGTAACACCCAGCTTTTCTCACTCTGTGTACATAGCTCCGTGTAACAGCGCTGCTCGGTACATTAGAGAGTTGGCATAGAATTGCCCATCAATTTTAGCACAGAAGCCACAACTGGTGTGTTTTCTGTGAAGGTCAGTCTTTGAAAAAGGAACATGTACTCTTGAAATAGCGATAGCACTTATATACCTCTTTACAGTGCTTTTACAGCCCTCTCTTAAACAGTTTACAGAGTCAGCCTCTTGCCCCCCAACAATCTGGGTCCTCATTTTACCCAGCTCGAACGGATGGAAGGCTGAGTCAACCTTGAGCCGGTCAGAATCAAAATCCTCCTCCTTGTACCCGGATAGCGTGAACTGATGGCTGCATTTCTGTGTCCTAACTTTTGAGCGCTTCTTCAGATGTTCCCTCCACCCCCTTTGCTGATGTTGAACTGCTTCGACATGGGGGGGGGGAGTGGTTTCCTTGGAGCAAGTAAAGCCTTTTGCCTTCATTCTTGATCCATGTGGGCAAGCCAGCTCCTTATTTTAAAAACTGTCTGCACTACATAAACCATGGCCTGCGTTTGGTAATCCAGGAATGTGTAATCCCAGCTAATAACACCTCTCAAGGGAATGCCACTGACTTGCAGATGACTCTGATTTCTGTTTCTTCACCCGATGGGTGTGGAGGAATGGGAAAGAGTGAGCACACATGTGGGTAAAACAGCATCTTGCCAGGAGGAAGTTTTTCAGTGAAAAAAACAACAACTGGGTGTTTACAAAGCCGTGTCATGATGACTCAAAGCTTTTACTGCAGGTACACCCTCTCCATCTTTTTTTTTTTTAACAACAATTTCTCTTCTTTCTCAATGTGTGCAGTTTTGCTCTGAGAATCTTTCACCAGGTCCTCAATCTCCTTTTCTGCACGGTGGAGTGGTAGATCTCGGGATGAAAGAGTCTTTTTCCAAGCCATTAATTCAGCAGAAAGCCAACCGGCGAGATTTTTAAATTTATTTTGTTAACATATATCTGCACGGCAAACACCTCTAGCACGTTGGGCCTGTTTCATTTGCATCATTTCTCCCAATTCCAGGCTGGGCAGCTGAAAAGCAAAGCTATTGGAAGGCACAGGGGGATACATCTATACCGTTCCGTGCCGTTAGCTCCTGTTTTGGCTTTACAATGTGGTTGCATTTGTGAACAATTTAGCTAAGATGTGAAGAGGTGCAGCTAGTTTGTATTGACCGGTGCACTGGACCAAGAAATTGGCAGAGCAGCGTTCTGTCGTAATTGTCGAACTCAACCTACTGTTAGGATAGATACTACTGCTTTATGGAGAAGGGATATATGTATTATGGGCCTGTGGAGCTCTCAGGGTACAAATTTGCCTGTCAAAATTTATTGCAGCGTAGACTTGTTTACCTATGGATTTACCTTTCCCTGATTTACTAGCAAAAATAGCTTCTCTCTTGAATGGCCAGACAGCCATCCATTATGCTCCAAGGTCATTTCAAGTGAAGCCACTTAGATTATTATGTCTATTGTCTGCCCATCTGGAAAAACCCAGGAAGAGAAAATCCATAAACAAACCTACGAGAAAGTAAGGAATCTTTGTCTATTTTTTTTTCCCAACCAGGAGTAGTAGTCTTCACACGACAGAGAAACCTAGTTTACGGGCCAGTTATTTGCAGAACAGAGAACGTATTTGTAGGATGGAAAATGTATTTGTTGCTCAGCTATGGGGTGCTGTGGTCACTGTCACCTGATCCATACATAATGCTAAGCCAAAATCAGCAAATCATAATGTAGTCCTTGACTACACAAAGGGGATGTTAAGTGAGCTGTGCTCAATTTTACATCCTTTTTGTTTTGCTGCGGTTGTTAAGTGAATCGCTGCCATTGCTAAACGAATCACACTGTGGTGAAGCGAATCTGGGGGAAGTTCCCAAATGGTGATCCTGGGACCCTGCAGCCGTTCTAAACACATGTCGATCGTCGACCAGTTGAATTTTGACCTCGTGACCCTGCGGGATGCTGCAACGGTCAGGAGTGTGAGGATTGGTTGTAATTAACTTTTTTTCCAGTGTTCTCTTTTTCCATCGTAACTTCAGACAGTCTCTGAATAAACGGTTGCAAGTCAAGGACTACCCGTGTTACGTTCCGCATTATGTGGAAAGCTGGCTTCTGAATCAATGGCACCTGGTTTGCATGATAGTATTCTGGCTTTTATGATGGTATTTTTGATACCAAAGATGCTGAACAAAGCTCGGTTCATCCATCAGATAACCGGTTATCAAAAGGATTTATTGAGATGGAAATATGATGCGCATAGCTGAAGGGGATAAGAAAAGTGCCTATTGAAATTCCTTACACAACTCTTAATTAGAATTTCCATGTTCAAGAAAAGTATACGCTGAAGAATACGTATCGTGGGTAACGTTGAGCATGGTTGTTTTTATGCCAGAACTTAGGGGTCTTCGTAGTCTTGACTATCTTCCCCTGATCCTCTTAGGGTTTTGACATTCCTTCTAGCAGAGTGTTTCTCACACTTGGCAACTTTAAGATGTACGGACTTCAAGCGCCGGCATTCCCCAGCCAGCCCTTCTGCGAGTTGAAGTCCACACGTCTTAAAGTTGGTGTGGTTGAGAAATACTGTTCTAGGATGCCCAACAATTATATGCTTAATATTAGCAACAATGGTGCTAATCACATGCACTCTATTGCTACGGTTCAGGGGTATGCAATCCCTGGGCCTCAGCCCCCTACCGGGCCTTGAACCTTTCAGAACCGGGCCGCGGAAGTGGTAAGCGAGCGTGCATGAATGCACATCCCCTCTCGCGCAAGCAGTGGGTGAGCACTCGTATGCATGCTCCATCTGCAGGAGTGGCGGGCATGTATGCCCGTTGGTCGCGCAAATGGAGCTGCGCATGCGCGCTTGCCTCATGCGCACACATGGACCCACCCCCTTTCTCCTCCGGTCCGCAAATCCGAAAAGGTTGGGGAACTCTGCTATAGTTTATTCTCAGCAATACCAGCCTCCATAGCAGTCTATCAAAGCTGGTGAGATATGGTCAAAAACATTTTAAGGTTGCCCATCTTCCATAGCTCTAAAAATTTGTAAAAACAGTGTTGTGCATATGAATGAGAGAGAAGCAAAAAGAAATCATTATTTGGCTATGAAGACTTTTTTTTGGGGGGGGGGCTCTAATGACATATATTTGAATATGGAAGAGGGCCTCGCTGGAAAGATCAGAAGGAATGCTGTTTGAAAACACCATAAAAAGCAGCCACTTTTCCACAAATTTGCCCATTCGTTGTCTAAGATAAGGTCTTGTGAAATAGGCCAATATAGTAATAAACCACCTTGCAAGAGATGATGCTAAAATGCTGCAATATCCCATTTCTGCTGAAGTTAAATATTTGTTTTTGAAGTAAAACCTTGACCTATAACAAAAATGTCGAAATCAAATAATGTAACAATACCGTTTAAATTCTGGAAGGAATCCCTGCATGCTTCTAAGTTTGTTTAACCTCTCTTTGGTTTTTTCCAAGCTGGGCACAGTCATAAACATAACCATCGCCTTTAGATGAGATGTGAAATATCTGAAATGAATTTAATTGTAGCTGACTAAAACATTAGAACCAAGTACATAGCCACATCGGTGACAAATGATTGGTATGTATAGCTTTGCATCCCAATAGTTGTCAGTTTGCAATCAGGCTAATAGATTTGATGTGGTAAAACTTTAATTTGTCATGGGATTGGCTTCAATAAAGCTTGGGTGTTCATGACCTCCGGGGTATCCACATGCTTAGCTTAGGTAATGTGAACTTCAACTCCCAGAAGTCCATAAATATTCAAATCCATGGCTGGCTGGGGAATTCTGGGAGTTGAAGTCCGCAAGTCTAAAAGTTGACAAGGTTGGAGACCCCTGCTGTAGATCATGTGTTTGTCTCTGAGCAGATGTTAGGTGAACTGGAGATGGTAAGGAGTTCCATCGTTCCATTGGTCAGGTTTAATTTTGCCTTGGTAGCCACTCATCCATGCCTCTGCAGGGTAGAGGAAACTCTTTCATTCATCTGCCGCAGATACCTGATGGATACAATAGCTGAAATGGTTCCACTCCTTTTTCAGTGGGTGTGTTAGCACTCCAGGTAACGCACCCATTGAAAGCAGAACTCCAAGGCAGGTATATTCCTCAAAGAACAATTTATTGGGTACATCATATTGGCACAACTGGTGAAAACCGACTCTGAAGGTTCCCACAGTTTTCACCTAATTAAAAAGTAAAAATTCCCCTTTCCCTCCAGCTCATTGGTCCCATTGTCCAATAGTGGTGCTGGCAGGTTGCCTGGTTACTCCACTCCTCCTCTTCTCAGCCACCTGTTGGAATGACCTTGGTTCCCACAGGAAAAACTTTTTGTTTTGACGGCCAAGCCGAGCTATCTAAGATTCCTCTCTCCCTTTCTTCCCCTTTGCTTTGTGGCAACCATGAAGCGTCTAAGATGGCCTCAGCCAGGCTCGCTTTAGGGTTGACACCTGCGACACTGCAGTTGTTGTAAATATTGTAAAGATTTTGGTCACATGATTGTGGGGAACGCTGCATCAGTCGTAAGTGCAAAGCATTGGTTGTAGATTACCTTTTTCAGTGCCGTTGTAACCTCGAGTAGTTGCTAAACGAACGGTTGTGAGACAAGGACTGCCTTTAGTAATATAACTACATTTTATGATTATATAAGGTATGAGAGGCATCAATCAGTCCTGGGATCCATGTTGTCATTTTATAGGTAGATTTGGGGGTACCATGGAAATAGCAATCTTTGCAGATTTCTGCCCATCTGTGCAGTCTTAGATTAAATCTGAGGGTGTTGCAGAGTGGTATAATTCTGATGTGATTTACTGTCATTTTGCGGCGTAGATTTTGCAGTTTTGTCATGTACTATTGGACCATAAATTTCTTGGTCCATTTAGGGTGGATAGTTCTTATTTTTGGAAGTATATTGGATAGCTAGGTATTAAGATATCTTTTTCTTTTCACAAGAAAAATCCTCATCTGCTCACAGAAGGAAGTAGAGGCAGAAATCTTGAGCTCCAAATTTCTGTTTCTAAGCAAGTTGTGTTTTGCCCCATTTTACAACCTTTCTTGCCACAGTTGCAAAGTAAATCACTGTGGTTGTTAAGTTAGTAACACGGTTGCTATGCAACCCTGACTTCCCCGTTGACTTTGCTTGTCTGAAGGGCACAAATGTGATCACATGATCCCAGGACACTGTAACCGTCATAAATATGAATCAGTTGTCAGTTCTGATCACTTGACCATGGGGATGCTGCAACAGTTGTAAGTGTGAAAAATGTTCATCAGTCACTTTTTTCAGTGTTGTTTTAACTTTGTCTGGTCACTAAACTGTTGTAAGTTGAGGACTATCTGTAGTGCAAAGGACAGGCAACCTCTGCCCCAAAATTAACTACAGTACTGTGGGTATAGGTATCATAATCCAGAGTTACTGGAAGTTGGGCGTCATTAATTATCGTTAATTTGAAAAAGAAATTAAAAAACCCTCGATGTTCAGGCCTCATCATACATTTTGAGAGCTGAGTATTAATCTTGTAAGAAAAGACGAACGCCATCTGGATTTCATTTCTTGTAGCGTTCATCCTGTTGTGACAAATTCAGATCCTCCCCCAACAGAATTCATGGTGACATTCTTTTACATTCTAATTTGATTTATTTTTTTATTTTTTTACAGAATATCCTCCCAGTTCCTCATTAGCTCAAAGCCTTCAGAAACACAATCCAGACTTCTAAATGCTTAACAGTGAACATCATAATAGCCTATTCAGGATCCTCATTAATATAATTTCCTTTTGCTTCTTGACCCCCAGAATGTGGCACCTCTCCAAGTGGTTGTGCGAGATGACAACTGCATAGTTATTTCCCTGGAATCAGCTGACGTGGTGAGCTTATCCTCGGTGTATGTTGTGAAGATCACTGGTGAATCCAAGAACTATTTTTTCCAGTTTGACGAATTCAACAGCACTTTACCTGCGCCTGTGGTTTTTAATGCCACTTACCACGGCCTTTACTACATTGTGACCCTGATGGTGGTGAATGCAAATGTTATTTCCAAGCCAACTAGATCACTAACTGTGTTAACTAGTAAGTATGTTTTTAAAACATTGTTGATTTGATTGTGTTTGAAACGTGGATGCCACATCTTTCTGCTGCTTATTCAAGATGGGGGCAGATTGGTTAGTCTATTCATCAGATGAGAAACAATTTAGTAAGTCCACTTGACCTTCCCACTGTGGCTAGTGATAGTTCTCAAACAATAAACATTTTTGCCAATAAATCAAACATTTCCTAAATTACCAGCCTTGCCTTGCTTATTATGACTCAATTATTCTGGCTTCTTTTCAATCATCACCATGATCACCTTTAAAAAAAAACCTTTAAATTTCAAACTGATAATGGTGAATATCTCTAATACTCTTTCCTCCTCCTATTTTCCATGCAACAATGTCCCTGTGAGGTGATTTGGGCTGAGAGTCGGTCACTGGCCCACTGTAATGTCACCCAGCCAGATTTCATGCTTAAAATGGGACTAGAACTCATAGCCACCTGGTTTCCAGACTGGTGCCTTAACCACTAGACCAAACTGGCAAACTTCAGTTTCAATACTTTATGCTTCTTTCCCCCAAAGTTCCTTTCTAGAGAGCAAAGATCTGATTGAATATAACTGAGAGACCGCCAACCATCCCCCTTGCTTAAAGAATACAGCTGTTGTACATGTCAATCTGGATTGCAATCATGGCAGAGAGAGAACGAGAGCATTTAAGCTTTCCCTCCCACAGTGGTTCAAAGTATCTCACCCATGGTGCAAACAGCTGTTGGGATGTGATGCTAATAAACTATAAAGGCTCAGGTGCCTCATCCTCATTTGCAAAATAACTCCTGTTTTTTAAACAAAAACATGCATTCGAGAGCCAGTTATTTGCTAACCGCATGTATAATCAAGAGACTGCCAACTGTCCCCCTTGCTTGGCCTAGAGCAGGGGTGTCAAACTCAAGGCCCGCGGGCTGAATCCAGTCTGCAGGGTGCTTAGATTTGGCCCACAGGGACACAGCAAAGGACTTGCCTGCGGTGCCTCTGCCAGCAAAAACGGAGCTCAGGAGGGCCGTATGCCCCCCCAGCTCCGTTTTCGCTGGTGGAGTGCTAGCAAAACAAAAGAAGCAAAAGTGGATCCCCTCCAGCCCTGCCCGGGCCACCACAGGTGCCCCCGACACGAGTGATGTTGAGCTGGCCACATCCACCCTGTCCACGCCCACCTGGACACACCCACACCCACACCCACACACACACACACGGTGCTCCACTCAAAGTCAAACACAACCCTGGTGTGGCCCTTAATGAAATCGAGTTTGACATCCCTGGCCTAGAGGCACAAGCCTAAGCAAGTCATGTATCTTACCTCAAAAGTTGGGACTAGGCAAAAGAAAGCAAGAAACAGAAAGGACAAGCGTGAATGAAGAAACTGTAGCCTTGCTAGTGATCGCAGACATTCACCGTTTAAATGCTTTGCTTTTATAATTGCTGCAATTTTTAGTTGTCTTGGTTGTTATGACAACCATGGCAGCAATTTGGGGGAAAATAACCACTGTTTTCCTTGTTCTATGTCAAATGGCTCCCAGCTTGTCAAAGATCATTGGGCTATTGTGTTTGAGTCCATATGAGATCACATTGATAAGGTCCACGCCTAACTGGGATGCAACTGGATCCTAATGCTTGGCACATCACTTGGATCCAGACAGACAATGCTTTCCAGCTCCACCCACCAGCTGTCTTTAGATCCTGCTATGGGAGGGAGCCTACAAAGCCACCAACAACAATGCACAGTGACATAAAACAATTGGTCTCTGAGCAGTCCTTTGCCATTTCACAGCAGTTGCCTAGTTTCTAGTGATGTTTGCAAGAGGACTGCATATCAGAATTATCTTATTTTTGGGGTGTGTGGGAAGTGTGCTGGCAATTACAGAACATATGAAAACAATGGTTTGAGTGTAGCCTTGAAACCTAAGTCTCCTGCAAGGGATCTGACTCACAGCATCCAACAGATGTCATCTCTACCAGATAGAGATAGATGATAGATCGATAATAGATGATTAGATAGATAGATGATAGGTAGATGAGAGAGAGAGAGAGAGAGAGAGAGAGAGAGAGAGAGAGAGAGAGAGAGAGAGAGAGAGAGAGAGA
>JANHFL010008240.1:10937-23358 GCA_032468155.1 Oxyrhabdium leporinum
CTCTTTTTCTCTCTCTCTCAGCCCAATCCCCCTCAGAGGGCTGTTATTGTGAGGAATCTTAGGCAGTATGTTCACCGTCTTGAGTTTTTATAAAAACAATAAAGGCAGGATATAAATAAACACCTAATTAAATAAAATTCAAATGTTCTGTTAGCATCCCATAGCCACTAGGGGGCGCTGAGACTGAGTGGAGACCAAGAGGTGCTCAACCAGTTGAGAGAGGAAAGTCCGGCTGGCTCCTTTGCCAACTCGGCGCCCTTGGACCCGAGAGGCCCCCTGCTGCTTCTCTGCCATCTTGCCAGACCAGCCTCAACTAGTGGTGCAGGCAATGGCTCTCGTGGGGCTCCCGAGTGGCATCCCTGAGCCTGGGCATAGCTGCTAGGAAAGCAGGAACCGGCCTTGCGACCACCCGCACGTTTGTTCTGTCCAGTCATGTTCTCTCCCATTCTGTGCGGCTGAGGGATTTGTCCATCATTATTCTTTAATCTAGAACTAAGTTCTGAAAAGAAAAACCAGGAAGTCCAGTTGCCTCTGGAAAAAAGCACCCTTGGGAGAAACGTGGCCTTGGATGATGGAGAATCTCCATGGACATTTAGCCTGTTCCTCCTGCACTCACCTCTCCCCCGGAAAGAGGTCTTCCTGGCTCTGAACCCCTTCCACACCACGGTCTGTGGCCACCCAGGATCGGGTGGCAAGCTCAGGTGGCTGGGCAGGTGCTGGAAGAGGTGGGTCTCAGGTCAACGGCCAGCCTCTCTGGACCCTCCCCTAAGCCCTCTGGGGCTCTGGGTTCAAGTCTAGCCCTCTGAATGAGCCGGGAAGTGTATCAGATCCTGATTCCACCTGCTTGTAGGTAACAGCCAGGCTGGGGAGGTGACAAAACAAGGAAAAGCGAGAACAAGCCATTATCTCTGTGCTCCTGTCCCTCAGATGGCAGGGAGCTCGATGATGGCTTGGCCAGAAGGGTCAGCCTTGGCCATAGAGGCAAAGTAACGGGCTCTGCTTTCTCGCCTGTGCTCTAGAAGGGATCTCTGGATCACCAGATGAATACCAAGAAAAGAACACCAATGGGTCACTGGTCATGGGCCCTCTGGGAACCAAAGGCCAGTAGAACAATCAGGCCACTTTGGACTCATGAAGACCCAGGAGCTCTCTGGAGAAGGCGCTGATGCTGGGAAAGATGGAAGGAAGGGAAGGAAGGAAGGGAGGGAGGGAGGACAGAAACCAGCAAAAGGGGTGCTTGGGAATAGGGACAGATCGCCATGGAGAGAAATCTCCCCGGTGGCGAGGAAACGCCTCGCTCGGAGACCCCTAATCAACCACATCAATCAGGGGGTCGCGCGAAGGCTCAGCTGGGGTAAGACTCGGCGCCGTCCTCGCGCTACTTCCTGGCCCACCCGCCCCCTTTCCGACTGCCGGGCGCCCATCGAGGGAAGCCCAACTAGCGCTCGAACGGCCGGGGCGGAACCGCCTTCCGAATCCCAGCAAGGCTGAGACTCGGCCGACGGACATCCAGTTTCGCGGGAGGCGCAGAGCTAGGTGCCGGAGGCGAGGGCGGGCACAGAATCCCTGCCGAAGCTGCCACGCCGGCCTATGGAGATGCTTTAGGGGACGAGAGAAGCGGGCGCGCCGCCGGCCGCTCTCCTCCTGAAGGCGGCCGGCCTCGGGCGGGAATGTGGCTCGACTGGCGCCGCTGGCCCGGCGGGCTGCGCCTTCTCCACCCGCGCACCTGCCCCGAGGGCCGACGCCTCCACGCCCGGCCCTGCTGCTCCGGGGGCTCAGGCGCCAGAAGCGCCGCCGAGGCTCCCCGCGAGACTCCCCGTCCGTGGACAGCGGCAGCCCGAGCGAGGAGGGCGCGCGCACGTTCGGGGGTTTCCACCTGCCCTGCCGCTCCCGAGGAGCCTGGCGGCCGTCCTCTCCTGCGGCTCCCGAGCAATCCGGCGGGAGAGCCCGGGCTGCTGGGCCCGGATCGCCTCCAGCCCCACGAGCAGGACCGATAGCCGCGCTCCGCGCCGACTCACCTGCAGAGGCCTTCGCCGCGAGAGGCCACAGGTAGCGAGCAGTGCCGGCGCCTCCTCCCCGCTTTCAGGCCTCGGGATGCCAGCCCGGAAGACACCGCCCTCAAAAGGCCGGCCCCGTCGCCGGCTCCCTCGCGGACGAGCCCTCCCCCGGAGCAGAGGCGAGCGCTGCCTCCAGGGCCCGGCGGGAGGACGCCCGCTGGCCCGCGCTGCGCTTCTCCTCTCCTGGTGGTCCGGCGCCCCTCCCTCGCTCTCTCCGCGCTGCTTCGAGTCGGCCGCCGAGATGCCCTGCTGCTTCGTACCTGGCCGAGGGGTTCCCGGGCGCTGACCGAGAAGCGGAGAGCCTGACCGAGAAGCGGAGAGCAGACAGCACCCCCAGCCGAGATGTGGGACCTTCTCAGGCATCCCAGGCTCCCCAGCACTGTTCCAGAAGGCAAAGGACTGCTACTTTAGGGGCCACTTGGGGCGTTGACACCCACACCGGCCCTGCCCGGTTGCTGGGGTGGCTCCTGCTGGCCTTGGAAGCAGCATTCCCAAGATCCTTCCCCGAGCCTCCTGGGGGGTGGGGGTGTTTCAGGAGCTGGAATATGTTTCACCAAGGAGCAGCTCTAGGCAGAGCAGGAAGGATGAACCTAGAGCAATGATGGCCAATGTATGACATGCCTGTCATGGGTGACTTTTCATTTGTGGTCACAAACCAGGTCTCTGGCCCCCTGGAAGCTGTGCCCGAGGGTGCTGCTCTCGTCTGGCCTCAGCAGAGGAGAAGGGCGTGCTCCCCCTCTCCCCCCTCTTTTGTTCTTGCAAGGCCCCACAAGAACATCCTCCAAAGTTTCCAGGCCTCGGGAGATCAGGAGCTGCTTAGGATACCATTTCAAAAAGTACTTACAATTAAAAACTATGAATTTCTGATACACCTCTGAGCCCCAAGGATTCACTCTCAGTGCCTCAGTGCAGCACTGGGTCAGAGGACCCCTCTAGCCTGGCGAGGTGAGCTTCTCTCAGGTGTTCGGGGTTTCCACGCCAGGGCAGGCGAGTGGGGCTCAGATCAGAAGGGACAAGGCAGAGGGAGTTGAAAAAGGTTTATTGAGCGTAAACAAAGTGGTCACTTAACACCAGTCAAGGCAGGGAAACAAGAGGAGGTTAAAACAGCCCCCCTATCTGCCCCCACACAGAGGGAACAGGAGGGACTGGGGGTGTGCAGGGAGCAGCGACAGCTCCCTTTGCTAGATCAGGGACCCAGCCTCGGACTAGGAGGGGCTGCAGGGCTACTCTCCTACACTCAGGCGACGCAGGAATCCCACCAGGCTACAGACCTCCTTGGAGGCGGGGGAATAGGGGCTCTCTGGCCCCTTCACTTGGAAGAGGGCAGGCAGGCAGAAGGGGCTGGGGGAGAGGGTGGCCCGGGCGCCGGCGGGGGAGGCAGGCCTGGATGGGGGGGTGCTGAGCAAGGCCTTGAGGCTCTGGCCAAGGGACTTGGCCTTCTTGCTATGGCTTGGGTGGGCTGGGGGAGGGGGCTCGGGGGCAGCCCCGAGGGGCTCAGGGCAAGGGGGCAGCATGGTGAGTGTGTGGCGCCGGTTGAAGTGCAGGGGCCTCTCCCGTCCCTGGGGGCTCCCTGCAGTGGGGCGAGGACCTCGCGGGGGGCGGCTGCGGCGGCCAGAGCAAGGAGCCCAGAGGGCAAGCAGGTCGAAGTCCACGTCCTGCAGGCCGGGGTCTCGGGAGGAGCAGGTGGCAATGGAGCGCCGCTTCTGCTTCGCCTGCTCCAGCTGCCTTCGCTGCTGCTCTCGGTGCATGGCGGCCTCCCGGGCCTGGTTCTCCTGTGGGGGGGAAGTGGAGAGCCCAAGCAAGAGGTGAGTGACTTCTCCCCCTCCCCAGCCTTTCAGCTGGCTTCTGTGAACCATGCTCCCTTGGCAGTGGGGAGACAGCCACACCAAGGCGGGGGGGACCTACTTCGATGGCTGTGAGGACACGCTCCCCAAAGGCGTGGAAGATGCCGCAACACTCAGGCAAACTGAAGGCCTCGGGGTCTTCGCAGAGGAAGTCGGAAAGCCTGACTGTAGCCCGCTGGAGGTCTTGCTGGGTGGCTTTCACGGCCCTCAGTTCCTGCTCTGCCCCGTACAGGAAGGGCCCCATCTGGTCCTCCAAGCCCAGACCCTCCAGGTCCCCCTGAGCTCCCAAGAGACGCTGCTCCAGGTTCTGCAATTCCGCCGCCATCTCCTGGTCATCGATCCTGCAAAGGAGAGTAGCCGTGGGCACACCGTCAGAGGGGCGGCAGCAGAACGGGCAAGATGGCCGTGCCCATCTCCTCTGCCCTGCAAGATGGGGCTGATCCAGCCTTCCCCCCTCCCCCCAAGGGTTTCCCCTATTGCCTTCCTTACCGTGAGGCAAGGGCTGCATGCTGGAGCTTATGGGGAAACTGCAGAAGGCTAGGGTCCTTCCTCTCGGCCTCCTGGAGAGGAGGCAAAGGGTGGTCTAAAGGCGTCCCCTATGGCAAGGCCTGGGGGGGCAGCATATGCTCCAACCCTCCTCCCGCTGCTTCCGCCAGAGCCCCTTCTTTGGCCCAGAAGGATTTTCTTTAATATTCTTCCTATCATTTCAGCCCATCATCTGGGCAGGGATTTGGAAATGGTTTAGCCCGTGGGACCTGTCCCTATGAAAAGTGTCAGGACAGGGCCTCCCCTTTCCAGACCTTTTTAAAAAGACCCAGCTGGGGAATGCATTTGAGCGATTCCCCACCTATCCACCCACACACCCCATTGAATCTGCCCAGAAACCCCATCAAGTTTCCCCAAGAGCCTGAGAAAGTGCCAGGCCAAGGCAGGGAAGAGGGTCCCTTTCTCTATGACCAGGCCCCAGGGTCCTTCCACCACTACCATCCAGAAAAGCTGCCCTGCAGGCCATGGTTCCCCCCCCCCAGCAAAAGCAGGTCAAAGTGGGCTCTTTGGCCCCCTCCTGGCCAGCCCTGAAGATCAGCAGGAACGTCCTGGGGCAGTTTCTCAAGGCAGCCACAGCAGAGCTTTCTCCATGGGGTGGGGGGAGGGGGAGATGCTTGTGTTCCAATAACTTCCCATGGCTAAAGCCCCTCCCTCCTTCCCTCCCAAGCCCAAATCCTCACCAAGGCTACGAAATGCAGGAGGTCCATGCCTGGTTGGTTGCCCCTCGTGTCGGGCAACCTCAGGAGGGATGACACGTGAAAGCCACAGGCAGAGCCAGCATAGCCTCCCTGCAGGGGGAGGAAGGGAGGGGGCAAAGGGAGTCATGTGCCCGCACCGCTCACCCTCACAAGGCCTGGCATGGCTGGCTCTCCCGAGGCTGCCCAGATCCCTACCCCAGGCAGGGAACCAGCGAGCTACTTCCTCGGGTGACCGGGCAACTGAGTCCCCGAGAACCACAGCCCCCGGGGCTGCTCTTCCAAGAAGAGCCCCAAGAAGTCACCTCGTTCAGGTAGTTTCCCATCTTCAGCACCAGCCGAATGAGGTCGTGCAGCTCTTCACATCCCAGCAGCTCTGCGGGGAAGGGAGGAGGTGAGCTGAACAAGAGGGAGGACAGCCTCTGCCCCAGCAGGACCAGCCCCTCCCTGCCCCTCTGCAGAGAACCCTGCCAGGCCCCCTCCCCTGCCTGGACAATGGGCCCCAGCTTGGCCCCCATCCGGAGGACGGTGGCCCCTCCTGGCCAAGGGGGGTAGGGAGAAGAGAGCCAGGCTCAGCGCACCCAAGGCTGCGTTGGTCAGAGTCTGGATGGCCGACTGGAGGGCGCTGAGCTGGGGGAGCAGCTGCAGCTTCAGCACGAGGAGCTCCAGGCGACGGGCATAGCTGGAAGACAAGAGGGGGATGGGGGGGCTGTCCAGCAGTACCCTCAGAATGGCACCCACCATGCCCGGCCCCTCACCTGGGCACTTGGATGAGAAGCAGTGCAAAGACCTCGGCCTCAGAGAGGCGGCTCCGGTCACCCTGGAAAGACTCCAGCTTCTCCACCTTCCCAGGAGAAATGGCAATCATGAATCTGGCAAGGGGGCAAGAGCCCCTCCACCCCCAGCAAGAGCCCCCCAATCACCTCTTTCCCATCAGGAAGCATCTTAAAGAGCTCCAGCAGCTTCTCTGGCCCATAAGGGACTCCCGTGCCATGGTGGATATCGGCCACGATGTCTTGAACTGGCCTGCGGGAGGGAGAACTTCCTCATGGCTTGTCCCACCCCAAAGCCTGGGGGCCCTCCGCCCCCCTCCGCTCTGCTCACCTCTTGAACTGCTTGAGGAAGATTCCCAGATTCAGGATTTTCTTTGCATCCAGAAGGGAGGTCTAAAATGAGAGAGAGGCCCACCATTGAGATTAGAGGAGGGGAAGGAATTGGGGCTCCGAGATGTTTTTGCCATCTTGAAAAGAGCTTGGCAGCCCCTCGAATGCCACCACCTGGCAGTGATTCCCCATTTCTCCTGTTGCCCTGCAGACCCCCTGGCGGTAGGCAAGAGCCCTGGACCCTGCTTAGGTTCCATCTCTCGAGCCGCAGGGACCCCTGAGAATCCAAGCCAAGGCCCCAGAGAGTTGGCCCTTGCCTCTGCGTCTCGGGTCCCTGGCATCCCTGCACAAGCGCCTGCCTCATCTCCCATCGCTCAGCCTCACCTCCAAACCGGCTGGCCATTTGTTTCCAGGCTGCCCAACTACAGCGACTTAGATACACACTAGAAACCCCCAAGAGGTGCCGTCCAGATCCTTGCCCCCCCCTCCAGGGAGAACTGTGTCTTCTTTCCAATACTTTGCACTGGTAGCTACCCAGAGTTGGGCAAAAGATGGGTGGCCATATATACATATTTTAAATATAAGCATACATATTTGCATCCATCCTGTGCCAACTGGCATCCATCCTGCCCTTGTTGAAGGTGTCCCTCAGCTGAAAGAGTGCCATTCCATGCCCATCCCCACCACTACCCCCCCCCTTGCTGTATTACCTAGCTCAGGTGGGCTCTTTTGGCCCTCCTTCACATTGTGGTGTGTGTGAGAGAGTTCCCCTCTGTCAAATCTTCCAGCTTGGTCAGATTAATCTAGAACTAACTCATTTTGTCCTTCAGGTGTTGCTCCCAATGGTGGCAACAAAAGTCAGGTCAATAAATAAAAAAAACATGAATAGCACCGGCCCCAGACAGACCCCTATGGGACCCTCAGTTCTACTCTCCAACTCCATGTGAGGCCATTAGCGCTTTTCAGCCAGAAACACGCAGCTCTCTAAGCGAAGGAACTATTAGGCCTTACTTTCATCTTTCTTGGAAACAAGCTAATCGCAAGAAAACCATGCACTGTTTTTTTACACTGTGCTCAGTTGGGGGGGGGGGGCAGGCTGGGGGGCACTGCACCCCTCCCCCAGAGAACAGCACTAAGCGTGTTGTGTGAATGTGGCCACAAAGACTGTGAACAACCAGGCCGATCAAGTCATGTGAGTCCAGCGATGGGAAAGGTCTCCCCAAGGCTGGATGACCAGTGATCATTTCCCTGCCCCCCACTCAGCCGCAGCAGCCCTTCCTGGTTTTCAAAGCCAAGGCCTTCCAGATCGAAGCCTGGGGGGCTCTTAATCCAGGGAGTTGAACTTCAATTAGCAGCCCACACTAGAACAGGAAACGGGTGATACCTGGCTTAACTTTTATGAGGACAAAAGAGAGCACCCACCCACCCACCTTGAGCTGCCTAAAGAAGGGCCGCAATTAAAGGCCAGGAGGGAGAGAAGTGGAGGCCGGTCTGGCAAGACTGCACAATGGGGCTCTGGCCCCGAGTCCCTCGGGGGCCAGGGAGCTCTTCTCGCAAGAGGCTGAATTGGGGGGATTTCCTAGCGCCTTTCAAAGATTTGTTTTCATTGAGCCATTCCTTTCGGGGCACAGTGTGGGAGGTGGGGGTGGGGGGTGAGCAGGTTGTGCGATTCTCTGCGCGAGCTCGGCCCTGCGCCGTTCTGCGTGGCGGAAACTCGGCGAGTCTGGCAGGAAGCAGCCGTCGGAAGAGAGAGCAGAGCCCGCGATTCCGCTACGCCCGCCCTCACCTGCTCCGTCGCGGGGGCGGCCCGGAGGCCGGTTCCGGCCGGTTCCGGCCGCTGCCCGAAGAGCTCCTCCAGCAGACGCCAGTCGGGCGTCCAGTCGCCGCGCCGTCGCGCCGCCGTCCAGAGGTTGGGGCGCCCGCGGATGCGTTCCGCCGGAATGGCCTCCCAGTTGAAGTTCCGCAGCCGGACCAGGCGCCGCGTGGAGGGCTCCTCCGCCGCCCCCTGGCAGGGCGCGGCGTCGACCAGGCTCACGGCCGGCGGCGGCGGGGGCGGCGGCGGCAGCAGCGAAGGTCCCGCGGGGTAAGCGCGGGCAGAAGAGGCGGCGGCTGCCCCCGAGGCGGACGGGCTCGACGGTCCCGGCCCCGTCCGGACTTCAAGCGAGACCGCGGCGGACGCGCCCTCGAGAGTCACCATGGCGGGCAGGGGCGCGCGGGGGGCAGCAGGGTCCGGCGCGCCTTAGAGCGTCCCCTCGGGTGGCAGCGGAGAACGGGCGTAGCGCTCAGGCGAAGGGCCGAGGCAGAAGAGGCGCTCCCGCTGCCGTCCAGGGCAAGGCGGCGGCCTCTGTCACGCCACTCTCTAAGCGCAGAGAGCACCCGGAGTCGCCTGCCCGGGGAGGCGAAGCTTGGCGTGGCGGTTCCCGGGGGACGCGCGGGGGCCTCTTGAGGCGGGTGGGATCGCGGGGAGGGACGCGCCCGGCCTTTCTTCGAGGGGACGTCCGGCGGAAGCGGCAGGTGAGGCTCGGGCTTCTCGGGTGGGGGAGGGGCGGCATCGATTGAGGGCCGGCATCTCCTCCCTCCCTCGCTGGCCGGCTCCGGGGCGCTCTGCTCGCCGGCCCCGCCCGCGCCCCGCCCGCCCTGGCTGCGTCGCTGGCCGGGCCGAATCCAAATCCGCCGTCCGCTTCCAGATGCAGTTGCGGCCTTTGCGAGGCGGCTCTTTCTGGTCCTGCCTGGCCCGGCTGCTGCCCTCCTCTTCCCGGAGCCCCGCTCACACGTTCGGCCAAGCTCGCGTCGGGTTCCCGTGGCAAAATACAGCCGCTGAGGGTTCCCCGCGGAGAGACTGTTGGAGGAGCGGACCCTCCGGTGGGCTGTGTGGGAGCTCGGCTGCCCAGCTAGACCGCTTTCGCGGCGTCTCTCCCCGCCTTAGACGAGGGACGGAAACGGCCCCCTGATGAGATAAGCAGATGCTTTTTCAGCCGAAGATTTTGGGGTCGGTGGGCAGGAAGGGAAAATGGGGGTCCAAAGATTCAAGGAGAAAAAACGCAGAGAAGCATTGAAAGGAAAAAAATGACCCAGGAAGGATCAACCAGGTTTCTCCAGCAGAACTGAATGGAACCTGAATGCTGTAACACTCCCCTTTCTGTCTGTGCCCTTGAACCGGGCTGTAGAAAGGTGTGTCCTCCGGCAACATTTTTGAACCATGCTTAGCCTCAAATGGGCTAACTTTACCGAATGCATCCAAAATTTCGAAGTCGTGGAATTGAAATTTGGCAAATTTTATAAAACACTTTATGAATAGCGCAAAATGTCATAAAACATTTCCTATGGTGAATTCCTGATGCCTGACTGCAATTCAACATGGCCAACTTTCAAGGCAGCAGCACCCCTGAACCTTTTCTACTCCAGTGGAAGCTCTTCCCTTGTGGAAGGGTCTGAGGAGTCTGCTAAGGAAACCCTCTGAAAGGCTGGCGGTGGGGTGTCCAGGGAAGAATAAAGGTGATCTGGGCTGAGGATGGAACGCATGAGGCGCTTGCATCAGAAGGGTAGCACTGCCTCAGAGAACGGAATCGAAATAAATGTTAGTCTCTCAAGGGAAAAATGCATGGAAAGAAAGCTGAAAATGATGAAAAAAATGATGAAAAACTTTACTGAGGATGCTGTAACTAGTGAAATGTTAAAACGTGGGTGTGATTCACTTAGGCAGTGCCTTGGCAACTTGTCTAATTGTGTGATTGTAGCTGTGTCTGGCAATTAGAAGAATGCAAGGAATTTTCCTTTTGTATAATGGAACAATAACCAGAATGAATGCAAAGCCTATATGGAGACGTGTTTGTTTTGTGTGCCCACAAAGACGTTCAGCAAAATTCCAGCTGAAGGATCTTGACTAAAATCAGAGAAGAGACAACTTCATATGCCAGACTGGTAGTGTGCAGACCATGGAATCACACAATCTTAGGCTTGGACGGACCTTGGAGGTCTTCTAGCCCAAGGCAGGATCCTTGTATCATCCCAGACTAACGGTTGCCCGATCTTTTCTTGAAAACTTCCGGGGATGGAGGACCCACAGCTTCTGGAGGCAAGTCATTCCACTAATTGTTCTGTCAGGAAATTCCTCATTTCCAGGCTGAATCTCTCATCAGCTTCCACCTGCCTTCAGGTGCTATGAAGAATAAATCTAGGCCCTCTGGCAGCCCTTCAGCAGTATTGGAAGATGGCTATCGTGACCGGATTTTTGCTGTTCAGTAAGTGGTATGAAAGTTTATTGTACTTCTATTGATTTAGAGGTCAGCAACTTGCAGGCTGCAGGCCCAGTTCAGTCCACCGCCTGCTTTTGTATGTCTGCAAGCTAAGAACAGACTGATGGGCAGCAGATTGCTAGGCCTTGGGGCAGTGGCAACCTCCCCGATGGCTGTCACATTCCTTGGCTTGGAGACCTGCCAGCCCAGCTGTGCCCATGAAGGCGAAGAGGGATGGGATGCGCCTGTAGCAGGTGGCGGTGGTTCTATGACCCAGGAGCCCTAGCCACGGTAACCTGGGCCTCCTTGCCACTCAGCTTGATTACAGCAAGTCCCCCATGAGAAGCAAGCTTGGAAGCTAGCAATGAGCCAGACTGGGTGCCCAAGCTGTGAGCAGACCTAACTTCCTGCCAAAGAACAGCTCTTGGGGGGGGGGAATGTTCTCTTTCTGGCTCCCTTCGAGGGACCCACTTCCAAGGTCAGACGCCTCAAGGGCCTAATTGAGGCCTGCTGGGGTCTTTCTTCTCTGGATGGGCCTGGCCCCTTCTTGCTCCAAGAGTTTTGGGAGCTGAATGACCATAGAGGTGCGTTAGTTGTAGACGGGCATTTCTACATGGGCAATGCGCCGTTTCGGCTAAGTATCGGGTATGCAGTAAAGGTTAAATTCCTGATACAAACAGGAATTTGGATCTGAAGATAGTTGTGAAGAAAAGTTGTGTTTAATAGAGAAAAGGGGAGGCGTCTTCCCATATGATACATCAACAATTAAAATTTACAAGTAGATGAATTTGTGCACTTTGTTCATTAAAAATGTGGAGAAGTGGTGAAATGTTGTGCCGTGTGTTCTGTTGTGAAGCACACGTGTTGTGAGAAGCAAAAGGGGCTGCAGGTAACCACTGAATGCTGCAGATTTGGGCTGCTAACGTGTCTGCTGCTCAAGGAGGGGATGGATGGGCGTTGAAACGTCAAAGCGACTCGCTGCTGGGTGAGAGTGAATGAGGATTAAATACCACAACACACACACTGGGAGGACTGAGGAAGCCTTGGCTGCACTAGAGAGCAGAACATACTCCTAGGGCTTGAAGGAAACTTGGAGGTCATCTAGTCCAACACCCTGCTCAAAGAGGACTTCCTGTACCATTCCAGTCTCCTCTTTAAAACTTCCACGGCTGGAGCATCCACAACTTCTGGAGGGAAGCTGTTCCACTGAGTGTTCACCCTGACAGAAATTTCTCCTTAATTCTAAATTGATTGTCTCCTTGACTAGTTTCCATCCGTTGCTTCTTGTCCTGCCTTTAGGGGCTTTGTAGAATAACTCAATGCTTTAAAAAGGACGTAGGCAACCTACAAAGTTGTTCTTAGCAGTGGTCAGAGCAAGGGTGGCTTGCGAGACGGGTGGGGGTGGCGATAAACGCCTCCCTCAGCCTGAACCAACCAAGCTCCACCAGCCCCTCTGAATGGGACTGGCCTTGACCTGCCCTCCTTGGGTTCTGGCCCCAGGAAGTGCAGCAGAGCAGGACTGCCCCGTGACCTCAGCCTGTCGCCTGCCGAGGCAGCCCAGGGCGGGTTTGGCTCCGGTGGCACCCGCAGCACACGGCCAGCTCAGGCTCTGCCAACCATGTCCGGCAATTCCCACTATAAAAACCTTACGCAAAGAGGGATTCAATGCATTGACTTGAGAACTGCCCCTCCTCCCTGGCAGCCGCTGTCCTCCAAGTGGGAGTTGGGTTTGAGAGCAGCATCTCTCCCCCCCGCCCCCCCGTGAATGTACTGGCCAGCTGTAAAACAATTGGGGGGGGGGAGGGCCTAGCCAAGCGGTTGGGGCCCCACCATCAGGCAGGACTGGGAGCTCTGCCTCTCTTCTGCTAGCCAGGCTGGCACCAGAGGGCAGAGCCACCCCTTTGCTGGGTTGCCTCCCCCCCCCCCCGGGCCCACCACTGC
>JANHFL010008241.1:0-18982 GCA_032468155.1 Oxyrhabdium leporinum
TATCAAATGACTGTCAACTGTTAGCAACCAAGTAGATAAAGTTTCTCCAGGACGATCTGTTCCCTAGCTGGCTCTTCAACCATGAACAGGCTCTTCAACCATGAACAGGCTCTTCAACCATGAACAGGCTCTTCATGATCCACCCATCATCATTGCAAATGAGTCCATCTTCATTGATGCTGGCCATCCTCTTCTCCTTTGTACCTTTGTACCAAAGGTACCTTTGCACCTTTCCCAGGAGTGTGGACTTCTCGAGAGTGTTGGGTTTCCTCACAAAGAGTCCAGAACATGACATGGTGAATTTGATTATTTGTGCTTTAAGTGGGAACTCTGGACTGAATCATTTTATGATTGATTCATTTGTTTTCTTGGCTATCAGAGGGTCTTCTTCAACAGCACAGTTCAAAAATATATAACGCTTTTTTCTACCCTTCTACTTTCACTTCCATGGAGTGCCACAGGGAAAATCATTGCCGGGATAATTCTGATCTTTGTATTATAGGCATTGATAATTAATAAAACGTGAAATTATTTTCCAAGGCCTTCATTACTACCCTGCAAAGTATTCATCTGTGATATATTTATTGACTGCTGACTCTTTTACTGTTAATAGTTGAACCTAAAAGGTGACCAGTAGCCACCATTTCAGTATCTTCTTTAAAAATGTTTAAGGTTGTTTGCTGAAAATTGTGCTTTTTAATTTTTATTTATTATTCTATTTTTATCCCACCTTTATTGTTTTTATAAATAATTCCAGGGGATAAACATACCTAATACTCCTTCTTCCTCCTATATTCCCCATATCCTTGTAAGGTGGGCTATTGCTGTGAGAGAGAGCAACTGGCCTAAAGTCACGAATAGCAATAGCACTTAGACTTATATACCACTTTACAGTGCTTTACAGCCCTCTCTAAGAAGTTTACAGAGACAGCATATTTCCCCCCCAACCATCTGGCTCCTCATTTTACTCACCTCGGAAGGATGGAAGATTTAATCAACCTTGAGCCTGGTGAGATTTGAACTGTCAAATTGCAAGCAGCCGCCAGGCAGTGGAAGTAGCCTGCAGTACTGCACTCTATCCACTGCGCCACCGAGGCTCATGAGCTCACTAAGCTGGTTTTCATGCCTAAGGCCAGATTGGAACTCACAGACTCTTGGTTTTTAGGCCAGCACCTTAACCACTACACCAAACTAACTCTGTTCATCAATGGAGACCTTTATTGAAATTCTGATTATGCTTCTTCCTTCATATGACATGGACTGGAAAAGATTCAAGAAATGTATGAAAAGAGCAGAGAAATAAGTCATGATATTCATAACTAATTTTAAAGTATTATGCACAGCATTAACACATTAAAATTAAGATTAGATCGCAAACTAGACTTGTGATCTAAATTCATCTTCTGCAGAATAAATATTTCACCGCTTAACTGGGAATTAGTGTATGTGTCCAACCATTCTAATTTTAATCTTCTCCTAACTTTTGATAATAAAGTATGGTTTAATGAAAGTTAACTTTTTGTGAACATTACAGGGATCACACTTTATTTAGGAAAAAAATCCAAGCCAGATAGTTCTTCTTTCATTTAATATATTTTGTTTTGTTTTGTGCCATAATTCCTTCCATCTGTGGGCACATATACACTTGTATTGTAACTTTGGATGGCAATAACCTTAATGAATGTTGGTTGGGACAGTATTGGTTTCAGTAGAATTACATCTAATATGAATTTGTCCCTATAGTCGAAAGTCTGGAGGGTCTGTGAATGGAGGCAGAGAGAAATGACGTGTGTAATGGTTGATCTGGAGAGCAAAACTGCAAACAGTTGAAGCTCTACTCCACTTTTATTAAAAATGCCATTCTAACGAGCCCTAGTGGCCTCAGCACATGGAAAATGGCTTGCTGTGTTTTGAATGGCACTAAGTAACACCCGGGGGCCTTAAATCAGTTCAAGATGTGTTAATGGCGTCTGATCTTAGTCATAGAAGGGAAATTCAAAGCAATATAGATTTAACCTATGGACCCTCTTTCTGACTGATGTTTATCAATAATGCACGGAAGAGTGAATTCAGGGAAAAGTTATATGCTATAGGACACTGTAACATTGAAGTAGCCTTACAACTACTGTTTTTCATATGATACTCAGTGGTTGCAATAAGGAGGTCCGAGCTGGGGGTGGTGGTTATTTTATATGCTTTTAATTTTCCTTGAACGTTCATTCTTTGGATATGATCTGCTAAATCTCTCTTTACTGAACTTCCCTCTGCAGTGATGAAATACTGGGAAGCTTTTAGCCAGCAAAAATGTTCTGCTTCAGTGGAGTCACAGTTTCTATGGCCCCCGTATTCTGTACTGCCATAAAATACTACTATTAATAAAGAATAGAGTCAAAGCCTCCAGGAGACTTCAAGGTTACATCCAGGTAATTGTTTTGGAAACAATATAGAAAAGTCTTGCCATTGCTTTTTTTTTTAACTTTCAAATCAATCTACACCCCTCCCCCCCAGTGTTTCCTGGTGATATCCCATTCAAGTACTGACCAGGTCTGACCGTGATTAGTTTTTAGAGTCAAAGATCAGCTAAATGCTGCTAATTCTTTTTGTTTAATGCTAAAGTTTAACATTAAGACATGGACAGCAAGAAGGGTGGCATATAAGTTAATACATAAATATAGTGGTCCTATAAAGCGGGATGCTGTTAAGCCTTCCTTGCAAAATGGAATGGAAGTGAAAGAATAGTTCACAGCAGAATCAAAATTTGTGGCAGATATTTCATAATTCATGTATTGGTTGTTTTTTTAGCATCAGTTTGGATTAGACCCATGAACTCTGTAGCCCAGTTTAATTGTATAAGCATTTATACAGTTTAGCAAGAAAACTCCACTTTTCTCGTGCCATTTTTGGAAGCATTTAGATCAAAAGCATTGCCTTTAAAGCAATGGATCATTTATTTCATTGTGATTGTGGATGGTACTCACTTTCAGCAATATTTTTTTTTTAAAAGCATCTAGCCCGTTAGTGTCTAGCATTAAAAATAGACACTTTCTGTAGCTCTTTGCTGTGATTTTTTTTTTTTTTTAAAGCTGGAAGATAGTAGAGATGGAACCTGTAATCTTATAAATAGAGAGGTGGAGATGAATTCTACTACTAAGCAATGGTCTTTTTTCAGCAAAATCATCCCTATATATCCTGAGGAATATCAGACCCTTAAGTATGCTGTACTACAACTTCTTTCAGCATCAGCTAGCAGGGCAAAAAATATGAGAAACTGTATTTCGCTAAAACAATCCTGTAAAATTTTCATCCCTGATATAAAGAAATTCTAAATATAATAGCTATTGCTGTTGCATATTTTTATTCATTCTCACCGCTAATAGAAAAGCACTATATGGGTGCATTGATGTACTGTAGGTTAATAAGAACACTCAGTTTTCTTGTGCCATTGGAAGCATTTAGTTCAAAAGCATTCCATTTTCAACAATGAATCATTTATTTCATTGGGATACTCATCTTCAGGTCTAATTTTAAGAATATCACTAGTTCTTAATCTTATATATCAATCAATTTAATGTTGGTATCTCTAATAATCTAATGTAGATTTGCAACTCATGGCCCTCACATTCTAAATAAACCCCATTAACCCACCTTTATCATTATTATTAGCAGTGGTATAATTAAAGGGAAATATTAACCTATCTAATTATAAAATTCAGCACTTAGGTGGAGGTTTACATGTTTATTTGATTATTATTTTTCCACTAATAAATACTTTCAAATAGGCTGAAATCTTATAATCACTTCTATTAAAACTTACTTTCGAGTAGAAATACCGATTTTATTTCTAATATCGAGATTTCAAGAGGCCATACTTTGTCCTACCTTTTCTTCTGCAGTGCTGGAATAGCTCTTTGTCATCAGTTCCAAGGAAAAGATGCATCAGTTTTTCTTTTACTGAGAAAAAATTGGACTATCTCTGCAGAAGAAATTAGTGCATCTTTGTTTCTGTCCCATGCCTAACACAGTTCATTGCAAGAGAATCACAATACAGAGATCTTCAATTAAGAATCACTTGTTCAGCAACCATTTGAACTTATAATAGTGCTGAATTGGTGGTACTTATGAATAGTTTTCATATTTACAGAACTTGCAGCATCTCCATGGTGACGTGATCGTGACCCAGCTCATTCTTATGATGCTGCAGTGTCCTGCAGTCACCTGATCACCATTTGTGACCTTCTTTGCTTGCTTCCTACAACCACAATGAGTGGTGAAGCTTGGAGGAGGTCACACTCAATGACTACATAAAGTTGCACTTAATGCACCTTAGTGATTTGCTTAACAGGAGCAACCGGAAGTGCTGGAATCTCCATTGCTAAGCAAGCAAAGCTCACTTGACATCACACTTTATTACAGTGTTGCTTAATTCTTGCCCCTCTTACTGTCGCTAAGCGAGGACTACCTGTAATGTGGGTAATGATGAGAAAATTTTCCAGTGTTTGATAGAATATATAAAAGTATCATTTGATCCATCTAGATCAGGGATTCCCAAGCTCTTCAGATCATGAACCCCTTCATGAAGTTTCAGATTCTTCATTGATTCTTTTATTATATGAAAATAATTTAATAAATACTTTAACTAATAGCCCTATGACTTATAATACAACAATAATTGATAGCCTCATCAACCCTTAAGCATAGACACTGAATACTTTCAAGAACCCTGATCTAGATCAATCTTCTCTAAATAGGCATCCTCCTGATAATTGGATTACAAATCCCAGTGGCTCCAGGTAACACACTTTGCTTTTCAAACCAAAACATCTATTCCATGTGTTATACTAATGGATTCCCTACTTTAATTTCCTGCGTGAACTGTGTAACACATGACTATTCAAAAATATTTCATGCAGTATGAAAGAAGAATTGAAGGAGAAAAAGTTTGCTGGGCAGATTTTGAAAAACTCAAAAGCTGCTATGGGATATGCTTGTCCACATTTGGCTGAAAAGGTATGAATTCCTACCTATCACTAGTTTAAGCCATTCAATAGACTAAACTATTTTTTTTTCCAATATTGCAGCAATTTTGCTCTGCGTTATTTCAAAAATTCCTTGAGATAGTTAGCAGGAACAGGAAACTCCAGTTAAGGTTCCAGTTTAGCAAGGTGCTGAGGACCTTCGAAGCAAATGTTGTCGGTCAAAGGTACATTCTTGAAAGCAGATGATATGTTGCTACTGAATTTTGTTTCCTCTCCAGCTTCCATAATGGGAGGAAAAAATCAGCATGAAAGTCTTTGGCTAACCAAGAGGGCTATGAATTTCTTCTGGCACATTCTATAAACGTTTGATGAAGCATAATTATGTGAAATCTATTAAAATAGTGCTATGAAACTGATATTTTCTCATCTTTTTCTCTCCCTGCTTCTTCTGATATCTTACCACAAGTAGTAGCAGATGACAAACCTTGTAATCAGACAGCTTCTGATTTTGAACAAGAGTGGGCACAACTAGAGAACCACATAGAAAGATGAAATTGGTTAATGAAAGGCCTGTTTCACAAGGGATACTACCGAGGGCTGAGACAATAGGGAAATAAATAATATGTTATTCTATCATCATGAACATTACTAGTTTCCTTCCCACACTGACGTATTTAGCCAGAGTGTGACTATAGTGCCCAATTATAGGCTAATGACTGTTATTGTGTTTATGACAATGGGCTAGTGGGAGTTAAGACTCTGGTGGAGGTAAGGAAGAAGAAGCAGGAAGTGGAAGGAAAGTTAGGGAACTGTTGGCTGTCCTTCAGAAAAGGTTTGTTAGGTGTTATTGCTTATAAATGTTCATATAAATCATATATGAACCATATATGATGAGGGGACATGCTAATCTGTGTTCTCACCATATAATCCTAGCCTGCGCTAAAGTGAATTTAGGATTGCAGCAAGTGAATTTAGGAACTTTAAACCCCACTGAATTCAATGGCACTTACAAATAAATTATGTGGTTATAGCCTTGATGCTGTTTATAAATTAATGTCTAAAAATAGCAATGGATGTTTAAACATTTCCAACTTTTCCCAATGATCCAAAATAGTTCAAAACAGAACAATGAAACTGAAGTTTAACAAAGTTTGTTTCAAATTGCCAGGGTTTGGAAAAGAAACAATATTTTGTCACAGTAAAGAACTGGTTTTTGCTTTATTTTGTATATCTGATGAATTTTCTTCAAACTTAGGCTTCTCTTTTATACTTCAACAAAAGAACCATTCAACCGATGCTCTCTTCTGCTATAACTTCCAGAGGTTAACAGTCAAATATATATCACATAAAATGCCCATGTCAAGTATATATAAATTATCCATAAACAAACAACTATTCCCAAATCAACAATAAACTAGAAATCTGACTGGTAGTTACCCACTCCACAAAAGCACTTTGGAAGCCCTCCAACCACCTAAAATTGAAATAATGTGGGACGTTCAAAATGTAACCTCTATTTACTTAATCAATGTATATAGTTGTTCAAATCACACATTGCCCTCTGGCTAGCTAACATAGGATTAAAATCAGAACACTACCAATGAGATTTAAAAATGCACAATTTAAATACACACACATACAAACATATAGCATAAGTAGCTGAGGTTAGCCCAGAGTTGTTCAGTTCCCATCCACCATAGGTGACTGATTCACCACTGTATTATAATGTCTGTGAGCCAAGGCCAACAGAATTGGATTATCTGAAACTTGGGAATCGCTCATCCTGAGCACAGTCACACTGTGACTGAGAAGGCATTTCTGACACTCTGACAAATTAGCCATCAATAGACACATAGACATAAACAATATCTACATATACTATGCAAAAGAGACAATCAACAAGCCAAAAAAAGGGAACAAAAAGACCAAAGTGCCTTCCCACCAGCAATCAACACCCAGAAGAACAGAGATTAAATCCAAGATTAACATTACACGAACAATCAAGAAGTAAACAATACCTGAAAGAACTCAAAGTACTGCCAAAAAGCTAACAGTAAGCAGCCCAACCAAAGAACCACCAAGACCATTTCCACCAATACTGACAAGGCAAGTCACTGGAATATAAACTGAGAGCAAACACCACTCCTTACTAGCATTGATTATATTACCTAGTTTGAGGAATGAAACGCCTGCAAGAAAACAACCCAGATCAGAAAGCACCAAAAACTCCTCTTATTTTTAAAGAGGCTAGGCCATGACTACTCTATCAGATATCATGGAATGGGCAGATTCAACTGAAGTCAGGCAATCTTTCAAATAATCTGGCTCTGTGATATAAAGGGCTTTAGGATGGTAATTTGCACCTTGAATTGCATCTGGGAAGCAAGTGCAGTTTGCAACATACAGCACAGTTGTGGCATTACATGGGCACACCTGTGTTTCTGCCTTCTGGACCAGTTGCAGCCCCATATAAAACACATTGCAAAATCCAAAGCATGTGGGACTGTGAGTAAGACACAGTTTGAATCTGATGTATTCATTCAAACTGGAGGCTGCCCAAATTTCAAAAAACTGTCAACTGTTTAAAACACACACACAAATGCACTTGACACACAAGATAGATTTTGCAAAGGTCCTCTTGGCCACATACTGCCCCCTACTCTTCAAGGAGCTATGAGATATCGGGTTGCTGTCTCTCTTTAATTGCATGCTGCATTTTGTTTATTTAGCAGAGTTTTTCTCTAGTCTTATATTGGGTGTTTAAGGACCTGAGTCCATTATTGGTGTCTTATACTCTGAACCAAGTAAAGTTTTCTTATCTCTTAGCTGATTGGACTTTTTGCCAATTGAGGAATACAAATCACTCAAAGAATGATGGAAATTTTGCCTTTATCTTCATTAACCTCCCTTGTGGGAGACATAGCTGCTTGAAAAAAAACCAAAAAATGAAGTCCTGAGAGATCAACAGTATTAAGGTGATGTGTCAGTGAATTCTGAAACTGGAGTTCTGCTTGGAAGATCATCACGTAATAATTGATGGATGGAATGCAATATTGTTCAAAAAGATTGGAAGTGAGGAAAAAAGGACTACCTAGGGTTTGGGGGCTAGTGGCTAGACTAGGAGAGTCTCCTAAGCCACAAGTAGTGAGAGTTGGATTTCAAACTGGAATTATTGCCCTCCTTATGAACAAGGTGGATTGGAATTAGATGACTGCCTTATGGGAAGTAGAGGGTCAGGAGGGTTAATCCACAATGAGAGTATGGGAGGCTTTGTGTCCTATAAGTAAGGACACAATAAGAGAGAGACTCTCAGAGAGTGGGCAGTTGGATTGGTATTTATTGAAAAATTGGGTGGAGTAAGAGTAATACTACCATCCACCTCAAGTTGAGGTGAAAGGTATTGGCATGTGAGGTAGTGTAGTGTAGTTGATAGAGTCTGATAGGTTAGTAGGTTTTTCTAAATAGCAGGAATATCAGACTTTAAGTGGATGGGTAGGTAGCATTTCAGCTTTGGGATTAAATTGTTGTTGATAGGTAGGTGAGACAGAGATACAGACTGTAATTATGGTTTAGATGATAGAAGCACAAGAAACCCAGTGGGAATAGATTGGAAGAGATGTGGCAGGTGGCACAGGTTTTCCAAGAGAAAAGAGATGACAACTTGGTGTCAACCTCTGCTTCAAGGGATTGATAGGTTACTGAGGACCTTGATTTCAAGGTTGCTGGTGATAAATGCCAGTTCCATTGGTAATAAGAACACATTTATTCCTAACTTGGGGAATTACCTAATCAACCCCTCCCCAGGCCTGGCCAGAATTGCTTCTTGAAATCTTGTAACCTTTCTGGACGCTGTTGGGATCAAAAGTACTCTACATGGAGTAGGAGGACTTTACTACAGTGGCTCACATTCTCATTACTACTTAGTTGGACAATTGCATTGGGTTACCTCTGAAGACCCACTACTAGTTCAGAATGCAGCAGCCCACCTGCTAGTCGTCACCCGTTCCCAGGAACATATTATATTGCTGCTTTTGTGTTGATATGTTTCTAGATACAATTCAAATGGCTGATTTTAATCTATAAAGTTCTTTATGCCCTAAGTATATTCCGAATCACTTTTCTAACCAGGATCTAATTGTCAGATATGTTCATCGTAAGAGAGGCTACTGGTGATTGTGAGGTGACGACTAAAGCAAGCTGATGTTGGCCTTTCAGTTATGGCACCAATACTTTGACACAATCTCCTGCTAGAAACTAGATTAGCCTGTTCTGTGGTAGCCTCCTGAAAACACGTTAAGATAAAGCTATTTCAAAGGTTGGGAATTAATGTGATGTAACACTCTTTGGGCATTCTTTTGTTGTTGCTTTGTTTTTTTGTCTGTTTCCCTTGTAATTACTTTTTTAAATCACAGATGTTTTGTTCTATTGTGAATATCCAGGAGTCCTGGGAAATTTCGGTGAACAAATATAATTAATAGTGATTATAGAAACCAGTAGGTCTATGCAAATCCCTATGAAGTGATGGTGCATACTCTTGCATGTAGAAATGACTGGGAACAACTGCCAAAATATTAGCAAAAACCTGGGAAAATACGAGGTTGCTTTCTTCCAATTAAGAAAGTGTTTTAATTGTATTCTTGCAAGTTCCAAAGCAACTCTTTTAAGGGAAAAAAATTCCAACTTCCAACTTCTTTTTTATTTCTTCCCAATTAGTTCACTGTCTTTGCCCCCTCAACCCACAGAGATAATGGGTAGATCGTGTACAGCCCTCCAAAAATTATTAGACTGTGATATCCATCAACACTCATAATTTGCCATGCTTGGCAAGAAGTGATGGGACATGAAGTTCAGTAAATCTATAGATACACATTTTCTTTATCTTCCACCTAAAGAGTTCATAGGCTACAAAAATTGAAGAAAAGAACTGGTGAAAGATAAGGTTACAAATGAAGGAGAAGCAGCAGAATTCAGAGAATTTTTCATTGAAATGCCAGTTCTCCCCACTTTTTCTTGCCATCGAGTTAAAAGCTGCCATACATCCCATACATCAGATACTGTGTCCAATCACTGAAGAGATTGAAGAAATAAATCCCATTCCTACCTCTGTGGATCAGGTGAGCGGTTACTGGAGGGGGTAAGAGTTACTTACCCCCTTCTCTTGTCCCAGACTTTTCTTCTCTTTGCACCCTCCAACCCTAGCTCCACCAACCTTCCTATAAGCCTGGTATGTGGAGAGCATGGCAAAATATTTACATTTGTTCATATGACTTCCAGCCTTGGTGAATTTAAGGCATGTGAACTTCAACTCCCAGAATTCCCCCAGTCAGCATGTTGGCTGGGGAATTCTGGGAGTTGAAGTCTGCACATCTTAAAGTCACCGAGCTTGAGAGACACTGATTTAAGGAGTTTCAGCTATCTGTTTTCTGACGGAATGGACAAATACAACTGTTCCTTTAGAAACTTGCAGGAAAGATGAAGTATAAATTTCTGTACCACTTTTCAAGAATCATGATTTAAAAAAAACAAAACAATACAAGTCACTACATCAAGGAGCAAAACTTTGTTCTATTGATGCAAGGAGGCATAGTTCCAATATACAAGTTTCCTTGCTGAAGGCCAAGTATTTTAACTTATTTTCGTAACAGTAAGATCGATGAAGTCATCTTTATAGCACACCCCACCAAGTAATTAAACTGTGCCTCCAAAAGTACACTAGTATTATAAATGTAAACACATTGGAATCAGTGTAGTGGTCATGGCTTCCCTCAGAAAGTGGAACAAAAATATTTCCAAATAGTAGGTTTGGATAGGAAAAAAAATCAGTGTGCTTTCCCCTGCTCTCTGCATAAACTACAATCCCCAGAATTCCTTAGTTACAGTAGGGCCTCCAGGGATAAACAGGTATGAAAGTTGTTTACCTTTCCAGTATTCCTGATTGATTCCTCCAATCAGTCCAATTTTATTTCTTAGTCAGGAAGCCAAAATAAAGACAGACTTTCATTTATTACTATCAGTCTCAGCAGAAAACCTAGCTACAGCTGATCAAATCTGGCCTTATGGGCTATCAGCTGTCAATATTAGTGTTAAATTCTGCTTCTTCTCCCCATTGTTTTCCTTTCCCCCCCCCAGTCATCTCTAAATTCTTTTCCTGTCATTCCAACTCAGAGGATCCATAATAGCAACATGCTGTATTGGTTATTCAGTAAGGCAGGCCTAATAAAAGCATGCTTACAACCATTTTTCCTTTTAAGATCTTAGGAGAATTTGTTCTTCACAGAATCAAACCTGTGTTCTTAATAAAGGAAGATTGAATAAAACAAGCCCTGTGAAGCAGGAGGACTAATTTAGCAGCTCACTGATGAAAATAGGAGCTTAGCTTCAAGGAGTCCCTCTGTGTCCTCCCCCCTCCCCCCTGGATCCACATAACTGACTGTAAGAGAACAGATGGTTTAAAACTGAGTACCGAATGTGCCATTAATTTATTTTTGCCCTGCCTTTTTTTTAATGCTTAGCCTAGCTAAAAATATTTAAGGCTGTTGAACACTAGAAGCATTCCTATCTGATGCAAGATTGTGTAAAGTATTTTACGGTTCCTAGATATTTTATGGTTCTGAAATTTAGCGCCAATAGTAAATTAACTATTACAAGCTTCCTTTAAAAAAAATCAGAGTGGATAAAAAAAGTTTCCCTTAAGAATAACATTTGATGTTAAACGAAAAGCTAATTATTTTTACCCATTTCTGAACTGTTGAAACAGTTCTGTAAAACAAAAAACAAAAAAACCCAACAACCCGAGCATTGGCAACTTTGGGATTGCGTCTTTGTTTTCAAGTGTAGGTTTATAAATATTCATTCAACAATACGTTCTCCTATGTTCATTGGCACTTTCTTCCTGGAAAGAGTGTTTAGGGTGGCAGCCCATTTTATTCATGATAAAAGCAACCCCAGATTAAAGGACTTGATAAAAATTTAGAACATTATGCCTGCTGTGGAAGAAGAGAAAATCAAGAGGGTTTTTTCTGTCCTACATAAAAGAACTAAAACTGGACATCACCAATTTAAAATTATTTGGCAAGTATCTATGGAGATTCTCAATCATCCAGGCCATCGTTGTCCCAAAGCTGCTTTTCAAAAGGCAACTGGACTTTCTTTTTCCTTGAAAATATTTCGCATCTCATCCAAAAAGCTCCTTCAGTTCTATTTGGCAAGTAGATTCAAGGCAAATCATTTAAACCTATAATCACATATTGATTAAAAGGCACAATTTTCTACCATAAGATTAACAGTTTGCCATTGGCTTAGGCTGTAGTCCCACCTTAATATCTTTTGTCACCTGAAGGCTCTCTTTTTTAATCACTGCCAAAATTTACCAATTTGCCACCAGTATTCAGTAGGGTGCCTTCCACAACATTTGATTGTTTGTGGTCTTAACATTCAGTTCAATTGAAACTTAGTGTTTGTAAAAAAAAGAATCAACCATTTCATTATATTTTGAGAGAGAGAAAAGAATTAAAGGAGTTGTTTATCTGGGCTTCATCCACTTTTTGCTTTGAGCTGAGCTCTGCTCACTTGTAAAATATAAATATCAAGTGTGGCTCTCAGACCCATCCCTAGTCATAGAGGTAGGCTAGACAATTGTAGAGTGGCTAAATCTGTCCATGGCTATTGCATATTATGACTAAATTATACACCCGTATTCTGAAGCATCAGGCCACTTATTATCCATTTACAGGAGGCAATAAAAATTGTTACCTTTATGCCTTCTTCATGAGAGATCTATAGTCACTTGGTAAAACTTTTACCCTCTTTTACATTTCCAAAAAGAAAGTGATTGTAATCAAACCTTCTTGAATCTACTCTGAGGAGAGAAATATACATGAAGTAATATTAACTTCATTTCTTTTTGGAAATGTAACCCAGAAGTTGGAACACTATCTGGTATTGTTTCCTCTTGTATAATTACATTGTATTTAGGAGTGACATCAGCAAGATAGTTCATCGGATTCTAGATAATTTCTGTATTTTAAAGATACATGCTCTGTATATTCCCAGTGTTAGGTATATACCAAATTGAATTAAATTAATTCAATTATTTAATAAAATAAAATAAATTTTGTATGATCATACATTCAACTTTCCATTGATGTAGTAGGATAGAACACTCAAGCTTCCTATTCTAAAAATTGCATAAATAGCACATTTAATCAGTGTTCTTCAAAGAAGGGTTATTACAGTAATTTCTCCAGAACTTCTAATTGTTGCAATACTTCAAAAGCTACAAATGCAATGAAATCATAAGTATTTAAGTTAAGCACTCAGTGGTAAATCAAACTTCTGTTTAATGATGAAAAGTTTTTAAATGGCTTGTTTGGAGCTAACCGATCCATCATAATATTTGAGAAGCCAAATTTACTTTTTAAGAATTATTTAGACTGTACTTTCTAACTGGAATTACCCTTAATGCAGGTTTTCCACCGATAAATGTCAGGATTTTAATAGAATTAAGAAATAACTCTCAAGCTGAGCCCAAAGAGAATCTAAATATTGAAGTTCCAAAGAAAGCTGAATCTGGAATAAATATCCAACAATAAACAAAATGTAGAAAATTATATCTGCTTTTCTCAACAGGTAATTGTAATTTACACAAGGAAAATATTGTAACCTGTCTTTGAGGATGAGTCAGGCACCTAGTCTGGGTTCTTGAACTGAATGGATTTTATTATGAAATTACCATAATACATATAACTATGGAGACATCGGTTTGGCAATGATGTTACAGCTAAGAAGGAATAATGATGAGAGGAAGAAAAAATCTATGGAAATATCTTTGCTCACTTACATTAATTTGATATGAACGTGCAAAATGGTCTAGCCCAATATAATATCCTTTGCTACATTAAAACTTCTGCTTTATTCAGGTTAATTTTAATTTGGGGACTGGAAAGTAATGCCAGTAATTGCACAGAGGCATCATTTCTGGAGAGAGGGGCTTTTCAGTAATAACACTCCAATTGTCCTACTCCAACAACTGGCCTTGACTTTCCCAGCTTTGGATCAAAATGTGTAAAGGTCATCTGTCTAAATTCTTCCTGTTTCTTCACTATCCACAGTGCAATGGATCATTTCTGGAGAGAAGGGGTTTTCAGTAATAACACTCCAACTTTAAAGCACTCTGGAGTGTTCACTTTCTGGAGCCAAGTGGACTTATTTAATTGTTTCTTGAACTTTTTAACTCTTCTTGAACTAGTGATTCTGGCTCATTTGTGTGTGTGTTGTAGTTTAAAACTCATTTTTATATATTTACAAGATTGTACGTGTTTTATTGTGAGCTGCCATGCTAACATGCTTAAAGATAAGATACGATACACTTACTTCACCATGATACCACTTAACCCAAATTTTGTTTTAAAGCTTAATTATCTTATTAAGAAATTTAAGTATACCACTAAGTGCCTTCAGATGGGAATAAGTTGCAGCAATAAAAAGAGTTAGGCTAAAGCATTCTAATAGCAGATGCCATTACAATTTGTGACCTAAAGTTTTTCTATGTTCATTGTGTTCTAAGACACAAATTATTGCTGGCCTTTAAAGAGTCAAGGCAATTAGTCAGGTCAATTTGGATTACTAAGCAAAGCTGAATAAATATGTCCAGAGGATGATGGGCTTTTAAATACTGCCAATAATGTTCTAGCCCTGCAGCACAGGTGGAGCTGTTGCTCCTGCTACAGAGATTTTCTTTAATAAGCATCAAAGCCAATAAGAGTTAATGTCATCATCTACTATTCTTTCATCATAGGAATCAATTACTTGCTATGATCACTCAGTGTGGCTGCCTTAATCATTATAGCAGGGCCGAAATAACTATTATCTTAAGTATACAACAGACTAAGGAGAACTCATGAAAACAGTCTGTCCAACTGAAAATAATTAGCTGTGGGGCCTCTACATGGAGAAAGAAATAGATTCTTTAAAATTCAGCACAGTTTATTACAAGCTGTTCTGTGTTTAAGTAAGAGAATATTAGTGAGGTTCCAGTTGGGGAGGAATTAGAAATATTGATAGGCATTCCCTCCACTGGAAATGTACTGCTAAATTGGAGATCTGTATCAAATTACCATCTGTAAACAAATGGAGAATGAGAAGATTTTATTTATGAAAAACACAAATAAAAATATCTCTCTCACACACACACTTCTATCCTAAATACTCTATAAGGTTTTTTTTCATATTCAAGAAGCTTCTTTATCTAATATGTAGAACAGAATCATTTGGGTCTATGTATGTGTGCATGTGTAGTTGTGTGAATTTTTTCTTAAGGTGATCCTAGCTGGTCAGAGATCATGTAGTAGTACATTTTCAATTAATATAACAAATAGACATGTGATACAAATCTAATTTTTTTCACCACCGGTTCTATGGGTGTCGCTTGGTGGGGGGGGTCATGTGACTAAGTGGGCGTGGCCAACTCAACATCACTCACGGCAAGGTGGGGTGGTGGCCATTGTGTGGAATCCTGAATAGATTGTTGTTTTGATGCAGAAGCAGGTATATATTGCAATCTTGCCAACTCCAGTAGATTATTACCTACATCACTTCTGAATATAATTGATGTATACAATTTCCCTTTGAATTCTTGATGACCAATAACACATATGAAACTATCTCTATTGTTAATTTCTGATCTCCTTCGCTAACCTCTTAGACTAACCCCAAGCTAGGCTGCAGAGTTTTATACAAACTCTAATGATAGAACACCAAATTTAACTGGTTGGGTTTTCCTTGTAAGTCATAAATAAATTTACACTCAACCTTAGCTGTACAGCTCCTTGTGGTCCTTAGGGGGCCACACCATTGCATGCAACTGCTGTATTTCCTTTGCTTAAAAAGTTATACACCACTCTTCAGAACATTTCCCCCCCTCAAGTGCAGTGATCAGATAAACCTATTGATCAAAGCAATCCAGATACAAGGCCTGTTGGCTGGGTGGAAAGTGCTTACTCCATCTGAAAAAAGCATGGAGATCCTGGATCCTTGCAGCAATTTTGTTTGGTCTGTAATTTCAAATGCTTTTGGAAATTATTATGAATCACAACATTTCAGGATCTTGGAAAAAAGAGGAAAACAGAGAGGTCCCAGTACTGTTCTTTTCTTAGTTAAATATATGTTTGCAGTGTGGCATGAAGTGCTGGGTTTAATGAGCGGCTACAATTTACTTATCTTTCAAATGGATCATTTTAAATATATGTTGGAGAATGCTCTTTTCCAAACTGCCCATTAGAGGTGAAGTACAAAGTAAGTGAATTGTATCTGGGAAACAGTTCTTATCTTGTGACCCTAATATGTGAACTGCTAGGAGGCAAAGTGCTCGATAAAAGCTTCTTAGCAATGGCAGCTCTGTACTGAAATATGTTTTAAAAATCTTTGTTTTCCATTTGTCCATTGATGAAAAGTAGTTTCTTAATGGTGCAATTTAAATAATGGACATCGTCTTGGAGAAAAGGAAATGAAAACAAAAATTGATCAGACTGGAACAGTAAAAGAAATGGAAAACGGGTAATTAAAACCTGTTATTCACGAACACCGCCAATACGACAATTTCCCTCAAACTAGTTCCATCCAGATGTTTTTATCGAAGATTCTCTAAAATTGACCACGCTCCTGGGGGTTAATTGTAGTGATTGTCTAAAAAAGTCTGGAAGACCTTGGATGCTTTCATAGTTTTCCACTAGGATATGGACTTTAATCCTCTCTTTAAAAAAAAAAAAAAACTATCAGGAATAACATAGCCCCACAAACAGCAGCAGTGACTAATTCAGATGCGTATTAAAAAAAAGATACAGAACTAAATCAGACCACAATTCTGTTTACTAAGAAGGCCTACTGACATCCTGAAGCCAAGAGAGTTTCCAAGAATCTTCTTGAATGGCTAGCACAACGTCACAGAAACATGACATTGCTGTTTTTCTACTGCTAATGACAACGAGAAAAGGTAGTATTTTTCTTTTCTACTTTTTCTTTTCCTCCAGTTCAGCTGGCCTCTTTGGTATAAGAAAAGTTTTAGTTACTTACTTTTGAAAAAGGTCATCAGTGAAAGTTTATTGTTTCCCATAAGATGCAGGTATACAATTAGAGCATATCGTTTTTGTTTATTATTTTTATTTTGTTTTTAATAGTTAGCTGCCCAGAGTCATTTATTTGAGCTAGGCAACCATATAATTTAATAAATTAATTAATACAGGCAAGTTGACCATATAGATACTGTGACAGTCATACTAAACCATACTAAGCCACATAAGAGAGCCATGTTTTCTCCAGGTGACACATGGTAGGAGTGCTGCATCGCCATTCCCTTTGGCACCAGGAAACCTGAGATCTTGAACACAGAGATTGGAGGAAGTAACATATCTCAGAGAGAAAGAGAGGAATTTTCATAGGTGGGGGTGCATGCGCAAATCCTTATTCAACCATGAAGCAACTCTGATTCCTAACCTGGCCCCAGATTTAGCTCTTAAAGTAAAAAAGATTGCTTACCAATACAATGTTTATACCTTGTTTAGGGCCAATAAAATTCATTCTGAGCACATATAGGATTTTGCCATGAAGAAGTCTTCTCTGCTGACAGTGTCTGGAGTAAAAATAGGAAATAAATTTATTTGGTTTCATTTTAAAGCACTTTTTTAAAAAAAATCACATTTCTCAATTCACTACGTGAGTTGAAATGTGGTTTCTCTTCAATACAGGTATTTACTCTGTCCTGAACTTTGCATGCAGTTCTTTAATCAAAGCACAGTTAGGAAAATACAAGTGAGAAAGATGTACTTACCTCTATCCATATAATGATAGAAAATTTCATTCACTCTGGACATATATAATGCAAATGGATGCAGACAAGGAAAAAAGAGTGAATTAAATTAAATTAAATTTAAAAAATTAAATTAAATATCACTACCTGGGACAAATAAAGGAGAATGAAACTGCTTGAGATATAATACTACCTATTAATGCTACCTGTATAAAATACTATAATACTGGTAGTCACCCAGCGTTGCCTTGAACTGCGAGATGGGCAGCAGAGGGTTGTTAAGGAGTTGCACCTGATTTTACAACCTTTTTTTAACATGGTTGTTAAGTGAATCACTGCAATTGTTAAATGAATCACATGATCATTTAACAAACCCAGCTTCTCCCATTGACTTTGCTTGTCAGAAGCTCCCTGGGATGTTCACAAATGGCGATCACATGACCACAGAATGCTGTAACCATCATAAATTCATGCCGGGGATGCTGCAGGTGCAAAGACCAGTTGTAAGTCACTTTTTTCAGTGCCATTGTAACTTTGAATGGTCACTAAATAAATGATGGTTAGTTGAGAGCTACCCGTGCTTCCATGGCTTGTTATAATGAAAGGAGCTTGCAGAAGACCAGTTTCCAACTTGTTTCATATTGAAGAGCATTTATAAGAGGAAAGAGGGGGAACCCTGATGCACTATCTGCAGTAGACCAATGAATAAGCAAGCAAACTTCATCGTTCAAAAAGCAAGCTTGCAGATTGTTCAAAATATTTTATCAAGCTGTGATATAAAGCTACACATGCTGTAAGAGTGGAAATAGAAAAAATGCAAAGCCGTTAGGTTAGTAATAGTTTAAATAGTGATGTCCAATAGTGATGTGGTTTAGGGTTACATGCAGCACATTCCAAAAATATTCTTGGATGCCTGCAAATTTTCAAATTTTCAAAATTGGTAGTAATCTATAATTAAAAATGTAACAGAAAACAAAATTAAAGGGATGATTAATATAATTATGCTATTGTACCAATGTTAAATGGAAATGAAATGAAAGTTAGGTTTTGTCTGACCGCAACATTATTTTGGAGTTTCAGCTTTCAGCATGTTTATTCAAAAGCTATAATGCCCTGCTGGTGTAGAATATTAGCTCAGTGAAGATATGGATGGATGGATGGATGGATGGATGGATGGATGGATGGATGGATGGATGGATGGACG
>JANHFL010008242.1:0-10393 GCA_032468155.1 Oxyrhabdium leporinum
TTATTCAAGGCCTGTATACTTGTATGTATATATGCTTTGTGGGATAAAACCACTATATGTAAATACAAACCTGTGTGATGTATTTGCTCCTGGGTTGTCTCACCTAGTCACACTGTGTGCACTCTGACAATAATAATAGAAACTTGGAAATCTGAATGAACTTCTCTTTCTCCATCTTTTATATTCATGTGTATGTAAGGTGTCTGAGGCTTTTCTTGGACTGGGCTGAAGACTTGTTTATCCAGGACCATTCTTTATACTCACTACAAGCCTAAGGATATATATGTAATGGTATGTGGAAATGGCCTTGGGAGACAGGAAGAGTAGTTACAGTGTATTACAGTCTGATAAATGAAATTTGAGTCTTAAGGAAGAGAGGTGGAGAAAGCATCCTGCCCAGTTTTGGGAAGAGTAAAATTGAGGGAGGGGAGGAGTATTTTCAGACTTGCAAAATTCTGTGAATGTAACCTTACATTAAAGATAGAGTTAATATTCATTGTAGTGCCTCTTGTTTGGATTGCTTAAAGGGCTAACAATATCCTTAACTCTATAGGTTATATTACTCTGAGAGAGAGTGAATGCTGCAGAATCTCCCAGGGAATGTCACCACCGAGTGATAAGATATTCTAAAACTACACAAAAGTAAGTTTGCAGTATAAACTAAAAATTTAATGCTGTCATCCATATCTCTCTTTTCATTTCCCACCTTTGTTAATAGGAAAGGGATGGAAATGGATGAAGTAAACAAAAATTCCTTAGGTACTTTGAAGTGATGATGCTTCTATCTTTTCTAAAACTGAACCCAGTAAATTAGCAATTTAAAACATTCTGGATAGCTCTACAAACACTAGATAATGTATTCATTCAAATAAAGTTTATATGCAATTCTTTCATGGGATTTCAGCCAATTAGATTATATTGATGCCCAATGGAAAAAATTAAGATACCTGTTCAAAAAGTGTTATCATGATAACAGATACTGTCAGCAGCTATTGTAGTGAGACTTGACATCAGTAAGATTATTTGTACCCCAAAAAAGCTTTGTAATATATCTTCCCTTGAGCTGCTAAGCCATTATCTTTATGGGTCTTTTTTCTTCTGAGCTAAACTAGCAGACTTGAGAGGTTGCAAGCCTCCCCAGCTGGAAGTCAGCACAAGGTACACAGACTCTTGACATGGCAACTCATTAAGGCATCTTTGTTGTATATTAGGAGGAAACAACTTTAAACAGTTTGTATGCCTTCTGTCAAGGCAAGAATGCAGATCTTTTTTTTTACACCCACCAAAGTTGAAATATATTACTCCCACTGCTTTTTCAGCAACTTAGTGGGCACTTTGCTTTAAATTTCTCAGGCTGAGAAACCTGTTAGGTGGTAGTTGATTTTTTTAACCATGATTCCCAGTGTGGATCTTTCTAGCTCTCTACAGAACTTCCATGAAGATCTGCAACTCTGTGAAGGAGAATAGAGGAGACAGTTGCTGAGGGACTCTCCTCTCCATTTTTAGTACTAGCTAGGTGGTGATGTTTTTCTGTCAGAACCATCAGAACTGGAAGAACACCAAGAAGCAGAAAGAAATGGTCACTTTGTGGAACCCTGGGTGTTGTTTGAGCTTGGTTGTTTTCTTGCAGATATTCTATTACCCAAATAGATAACATCTTCACTGCTAGAAGGGAGTGTGGTTTGTTCTCTGTTCATAGAAAGTGGCTTTCCCTGTCAGTATTGGTTGGAATGTTATTTTCTTCTTGGTAGTTCCTTGGTGTTTACTGTTTTATTGTTTGTCTGAGTTAGTGTGGTATTATTTACTCATTGTTGTTCTAGTAATAATCCTTGCTTATCTAGGTGTTGATTGCTGGGGAGGACATGTTTTGGTCTTTTTGTTCCCTTTTTGGCTTTTTGATTGTCTCTTCTTGAATGATGTGTAAATGTTGCTTATCTTTATGTGCCAGTTGGTGGCTGATTTGCCTGGGTGCCTAGCACTTTTAATTTAGCTTGATCTAAGGATGCTCACAGTTTACCAGTAAAAAAAATACAGTTGATCCATATGTTTGCATTTAATTAGCTTTCATTATATTTTCTGACTGCTAGTTGGTAAGTATTTTTTTTCTCAGGCTACTGGTTTACTTAAAATGTTTTGGAGGTTTTTAATTGGTTTGTGTGGTATGGTGATAGACTGTTGGTTGTTTCTGAGATGTTTTTGATGTATGGAAGTGTTATCTTTTTCAGAGATTGTCATTTTCTTTGGTGATGTTCTTACCAGGCTGGGCTTCTCAAACAGACCCTCAGCAAAAATTGACTAGTACCATCAATTTTCAGTGGAATGTCGTTCTATAAGGACCAAATGGAATATTAGTGAAGTATAAACCAGTCAGCCTAACTGAGCACAGTAAAAGCAATTGATTTATTAGTGCCTTGGAAACAATACAGTTACTACCAGAAATCAACATGGACTTCTTGACAACGTACTGTTGTGATGGATGACAATACTATTTATTAAAGGATCTTGATTTCAGAAAAGCATTTAATAAAACACAATGTGACATTTTGCTTAATGAGTAGGTCAAGGGTGAGCTAGATGGCATGAAAGGTAAAGATACCTTTTAGTGAAGCTGAACATATAACCATGCAATTTATTAGCAACAGTATGAAAATGGTTTGCCACAGCCATTTTCAGGGATAATTTTTAACTTCTCATTCTAGTCTACAGCCTTACTATTTCTCAGTGCTTCTGCAGCTACATGGTAAGCTGACCCTGCTTCGCTTTGGCGCTTGGTGATTTCAGCCAGATGATGATGCCACCTGCATGACAATTAATTGCATACATGACTGGCTCAAAAGTTGCCTTAAAAGAATGTGAATGGTTCCTTATCATTCCATCGGAAGTATTGAATGGAGTTCCATGGGCTCAGTCTTGTAGAAGAGGTAGAAAGAAAGCTTATCATACCTGTAAATGACACAAAGTTGTGGGGGACAGCCAATATCCTGAAAGATAGAAATACTTTCAAAATGTTTTGATTGGTAGGAGAAATGGTTTGAAAATAACACAATAATACAGTTGGAAGAGACCTCGAAGATCTTCTAATTCAACCCCCTGCTTAAACAGAAGGACCCTATACCATTTCAGACAAGTGGTTGTCCATCTCTTCTTAAAAACCTCCAGTGATGGAACCCCCATGATTCCTGGAAGCAAGTCATTCCACTGATTGTTCTGTCAGGAAATTTCTCCTTAGTTCTAGATAGGTTGTCTCCTTGATTATTTTCCAACACTTAATAGCCATGGTGGCACAGTGATTAGAATGCAGGCTAATTCTGCATTTCATTGCCATCAGTTCTATCCTGACCGGCTCAAGGTTGGCTCAGCCTTCCATCCTTCTGAGGTCAGTAAATTAAGGACCCAGATGTGCTGACTCTGTAAACCACTTAGAAAGGGCTTTAAAGCACTATGAAGTGGTATATAAGTCTACATGATACTGCTATTTCAGCCTAACTCTGCCCACAGTCAGGAGTTCAATCTTGAGTGGCTCAAAGTTGACTCAATCTTCCATCCTTCTGAGGTTGGTAAAATGGGGACCCAGATTGTTGGGGCAAAATGCTGACATTGTAAACCACTCAGAGAGTGCTGTAAAGCAGTATGGGATGGTATATGAGTGTAAATGCTATTGCTAATGCTATTAGTTTCCATCTATTGCTTGTTGTCCTGCCTTCAGATGCTTTGGAGAATAGCTTGACACCCTCTTCTTTGTGGCAGCCCCTTAGATATTGGAACACTGCTATCATGTGTCACCACTAGTTCTTCTTAATAGTATGAAATTACTACAGACAAGTGTAAAATTATTCATTTAAAAATGAAAAGCACAGGTGTGGATGTGCATATCTAGTTCAGCAATGGGGGGGGGGGGAGATCTTGGAATAACAACTCCCTATAAATGGCAGCAGTGCGATGTGATTGGAAAAAAGACAAATGAAATTTTAGACTGTATGAACAAGAATTTGGAAGCATTTTTTTTCCCCAAAGCATGTGAAGCAAAAGTTCCATTTCATTCTGAGCTGGTACAACCCAAGTTGGCATTGCATCCTAATCTGGTGCCATGTGTTAAGAAGCATTTAGAGAAACTGGGAAAGGATGATCATGAGTTATAAAGAATTTTAAGAAAAGGGACTGAAAACGCTGGGCATGCTTCACCACGACAGGAGAAGACCGAGAAGGGATGTGATGGCATTCTTTACATAATTGAAAAGATGTCACACAGAAGAAGATCACATTCTTTTCTCTGTACTCGTAGAAGGCAGAATCCAAAATAATGGATTCAAGTTACAAGATGGCAGATTCTAGCTGAATGTTAGGAAAAGTGTAAAAGTTAGACCAGCTGGAGCCAATTATCTGTAGAATTCATTGCTTTTATATTTGAATAGTTGCTCTGGGACTTTTCAAACACATACCAGTTGTGAATAGTTGAATGGATTAAATGAAATAATCCAAGTGAGGAAAACAACAATCTGTGCACACTGTCCTGCAATCGGTCACTTAAAAGTAATACTGGAAAACAGTGTTCTCCTGTACTGTGGAAATGGTACATGGTGCAATTGTCACAGACCAGACTGAAGAAGAAACTTGAACATATTAAGTAGGTGTGGCAATGTTATCAATGATAGATCTTACTGAAATAAACTGTGAGTAGTTGATCAGTCAGAAGGCTCTATACATCCCTTCCAAAAAGTAATAAAAAGGTACACATATGCTATTCATAAAAGACTAGGGGATGATATTCTAATAGCACTTACACATGTCCATTGGAGTGGTGTGGTGGCCTAGAGGTGGAGCTCTCGCCTCACAATCAGGAGGCTGTGAGTTCGATCCTAGATAGAAGGTGATATTTCTCTCTCTGGGCACACTGAGAATATATCTGCTGAACAAAACTCCACATTGGTGACAAGAAGGGAATCCAGCCATTAAAACACTCTATTATCTCCATTCAGTTGCCCAGACTCCATCCTGCAAGGGATTATGGGGTCATTAATAGATGATGATGACTTACACATGTCCATCATTAGGTATGCACTTGTATACTGTATGTTAAGGTTTATACTGATGGATGATGTAAACTGTCAAGAGTCTCCTTGATTGTGAGAGCAACAATTCCAATCAATCAATCAATCAATTAATCATAAAAATATAGAGGAAGCAAGGGAGGTAGCTACATTGAGACTACAGGCACAGGTTCCCAACCAATGTTCCCCACCCTTTGTCCCAACATTTTCAACAAATCTGATCATGCAAAATGGGGAAATGGATAGCCACCAATGGCATCAAAGAATTAGAATTTTACATATTGTGTTGCTGCCCACTAGTGTTGGATTGATTTAGCTCAGACATGATAGTCTAACCTTGAGGGTCAAGTCACAGAATCAGTAGAGCAGAATCACAGGAAAGCCAGATTCTCTTAAGTTTTCTTAAACAAATTTAATATCAAGAAATAAGGGGTTAAAATTCAGAATCCTGGAAATGTAAATGTAGTTTTATGAAAAGGGACTGAAAGAGCTTGGGTTTACCCATGATGGGAGAAGACTGAGAAGGGATGTAATAGCATTCTTTATATAATTGAAAGATTGTCCCACAGAAGATCATGTTCTCTTCTCTCTATTCCTGGAAGACAAAATCCAAAATAATGGATTCAAATTACAAGAAGGCAAACTCTGGTTGAATGTCAGGAAAAACTTTTTAACAGTAAGAGCAGCTTGCCAGTTGAGCCAATTCTCTGGGGAGGTCATTGTTTTTACAATAAAACTCTGACTTTCACTTGCTATTAGAAGCAAAACTCTAACCTTACAAGTGAATTTCTTAAGGGAAGGGTGGCAGTCCCTGTGTTGTTTAAACCTCCTTTTTCCAAAATATGAAACTAAAGGCTATACATAAGCCTGGCACAGAAACATCTTTCTCTTCTTTGTGCAATTCTCCCTTTTCTTTTGCAGTTTCAGTATGTTCTCTGGTACTTGAGTTTCAAAAGTTGCTATGTGGAAGGGCAAACATGGAAAGAATTCCCAGGTAACATGGCTATCAGAACAATTCTCTGAAGATCTCAGTTATAAAGCTTGAGGTGTCAAGTACAAGAAACCAGGAGCTAAAATAGAGTTTAAAAGCATTGCAAATTTATTCCATTCAACTATACACAAGAATCTAATCTACTAATGGTCAATGCAAATCAGCACCAGATAAGAGTCAATGGACTTAAAGGGAAGCTGGACTTAAGGGATGTAGGGACTCCAGATTCCAATTACCCCTAGTCCCTTATTTTACATTGATATCAAACATCCAAGTTTTTTGAAAAATGTTTAAAATGTTATGTTTATAAATTTAAGCATAAATCTATTTTGGAGGAACTGTAATTCTGTTCGTTCATTCTAATTTACAATGCTCAAGATATGAAGCAAATCACAGCAATTAACTGTTAACATCATCTTAAAATATGGAGAATGTAAGGCGGTGTTTAAACACGACCGATGTAACAGACAAAAGTATATTCTTGGGGAGAACTCAAAGCTGGAAAAAATAACTGGGGGCATTAAATGCTCTCTAGTCCATTAAATAAAGTAATGGCATACACTGAAACCTTCAGTGGAAAAATTAAGGTTTTGAATATGGTCTCAGAGTATTAACAAGATTCTGAAAAATCAGATGCTATTAGGGCCATCACTCCTCTCTGTTGCTGATCAGAAAAGTATTCATCAGTCTAGACCAATGTTCCTCAACCTTGGGACCCTAAAGATGTGTGGACTTCGACTCCCAGAATTCTTCAGCCAGTTCGAATTGCCAAGATTAAGAAACCCTGCTTTAAACAAAAGGCATAGACTTATTATTCTTTGTCTGAGAATGTTCCCTGGAATTTCTGTGGCTGAAATCCTGAGATGGGATTGTTGCAAATCTCTTTTATCACAGCTGGGTTTCATACTGATTTAGTCTGTATATAGTGAAACCAGGTATTCCCTGCATGGTAACACAATCAAATTTCCACTGCAGAAGCAGAATACTATCAAAAGCCATGATTGTTGTCCTATATATTCAAGACTTTAAGTACAAAAGCATCTTACAAACTGATTCTATAAATGTTTATTCAATAACAAAGTCCACTGAGTACAAATATATATTCTTATAAGAATAAGATTGTGACCTTGGAGGAGAAAAATCTATACACACAGAAAGCTTCAAAATTGAAGGAGAAAAAGAAAAACCTGAACAGTATTAGATCAAATATTTCAAATTTTATCTTTCCCAACAGCATAATGAATCTGGTACATTTACCATTCTGAACTATCTGAAATTTGCAGTAGAAAAAGAGCTTGTCTTATTATAAAATATTAGATATGGAAATATGTCTTATTTAAGGAGAGAATCAGTGTAGAAATGAGAATTTTCCTGACAGTTAGGACAATTAATCAGTGGAATGGCTTGCCTTCAGACGTTTTAGATACTCCATCACTGGAAGTTTTAAAGAAGAGACTGGACAACTATTTGTTTGAAATGCTATAGGGTCTCCTGCTTGGGCAGGGGGTTGGACTACAAGACCACCAATGTCCCTTCAAACTCTGTTATTCTGTATTCTGTTATTCAGCCTTTTGGTTTTATGAAATAATTTCAGAACATCTGTAATTTAAACTGGAATGTTAAATTTACTTACCTGGGAATAGGGTTCGTTTGGTTGTTGCTTGGCATTCTTTAAACTCAGTCAATTTATTTTGTAAATTATGTAATTTAGTATAGCTTAGTGTGAAGCATTAATTATATAATTATAGCTGGTTGGCCAGAAAGTGTAAGACAACTCCTGGCTTAAGGCAATATGCAAATCCAGTCAAAGGTATTTCTTAATATTCAGTGGTATGCCCTGTGAAATGTGAATTGGTACACATCAGAGATTATACATACATTCTATTGTATTAATTCTCCATTTCAGATGATGTTCTGCTTCAGTTGAGTTATCTCCCAAATCTTTCTCAGTCTCCCAAATCAATACTAGATTCATCTGAATCAGCTGTATAACCCTACTTAGGTATATATCAATATAAAAATACAATGAAAGTAAAATTTTTTATACAAAGCTTTGGTGTAAAAATATTACTTCAACGAGAGTTACCCAACTGCTATCAAAGACTTTTATTGAATTTTATGATTAACTCTACTTTATCATAAAATAGACAAATAAATTAAATACTTACCTATTTTGTCCTAGATATTTTTTATATTGCCTGAAATTACCTGATTTTCATAGCTCTCTTCATTATTACACACCAGAGGATATTAATTTACTTGGGACATCATTTTTTAGAAATATGTTATACTTAATTGATCGGTATCTGTGTCAAAACACAGTTTAAATTGTTTCCTTGCTTTGGAATACCTTTGATATGGTCAGGATTTCTGAATACTGCAAAAGGTGAACACAAGGATTTGTGATGCCAAACCATCCTGATCTTTCATAGTCTATGAAAGTTTTGCATTTCTCGTCTTGTCTTGTTTTAGCTCAAGCTACCACAATTTTCAGAATGCATTATTCATTCCATTGGTTTCTCAGTGTGTGATTCTTTTACCAAACCACCATGCTCTTAAGTTTATGGCTACAAATTACAAATATGAAAAAAGAGATTGCAACATGACCAGATGGTTTTCCTGTACAAGATCATTATGGACACCATACGGATGGAATAAAGAATTCTTGTTTTAGCAGATGGGTCACTGCAGCAAATAAACAGAACTCTATATTCAGTAGAAAGCTAAATGTTCTACTGTAGTAAAATTCTGCAAATTCATACCAATAATCTTCACCAATAATAGTCATGAATCCAAAAATTTATGAGAAGAAAATAGATAGGTGATATTCTGTAGAGATAACGCTGTTGGAAGGACATTTGTAAGCCTCCCAAACTCACTTAGTTGTGTGGCTATAGAAATTGAATAAATAAATAAAATAAACCATATGTGGTTTATTTGTACTTGTCCTGCTAGAGCAGGGGTGTCAAACTGGTGGCCTGCGGGCCGGATGCATCATGCGCAGGCCACGCCCACCCCAGCTCTACGAATGGGGAAAACATCACGAAATGTCATGTGATGGCAACGTGACATGGCGACTTTGACACCCATGTGCTAGGGGGTTAAATTCCCCTTAAATTTAAAAAAAAAATCAGAAATGTAATCTCCAGGATTTTAGTGTGAAGTAAGTGTGGTTAAATTAATTTGGATTCAATCTCAAGAGAATAAGGCCATTTCCTCAGGAGGACTCTGGACCAACTTGCAAGCATCTTCAGATGTCTGTGTTCTCACAGTATTGCATATGAGGGACAGATATATTGATTTACTTCTGGGTCATTTTCCTGAAATACTAAAAGCATAAGATTTGGGATGGCCAGGATTCCTGTTCATGCTTCAGTTGTCATCCACTAGCTTAGCCCTCTGTTAGATGCCCAAGCAACTTTATGAAACAAGCCAGTCTTAATTTTTCTGACCAGTTTTTACTCAAGTTCCTTCTGTTTATATTCTTACTTACGTAAAACGGCCTGCACAAAATTCTTTCTTGCAACTCTCTTATACATTTTGAAAAAAGTACCTGGCAGTTAAATTTCCATGACATGGCTGCTGTCAGTCAGAATGTACTGTATATGCAAACAACATCTTCACAGTCCATTTTTGCTGTCTCTTTCCAACAATCCTGTTGTTGAGGAAATGGCTAAATACATAGAGCAAATAGTGTTTCTCGACCTTGGCAACTTTAAGGTATATGGACTTCAACTCCCAGAATTCCTCAGCCAGCATGAATGAACCAATCGATAAAGCTAATCTAATCAGTTACATTGATGGCTATGTCCTAAACTGCATGACTGATTATTATCTGTAATTTAACTGTAACCTATCAAATAAAAGTATAATTTGCATAACTCTACAGAAAGGGCCTAAGATCTTAGGCTTTTTTTTTCTTTTGGTTCCAGTACCAATTTTATAAATAAATAATTCAGTGTTTTCGTGTAATCATGTCTAATTTTGGGATCTAACATCCCTAAAGCATTCTATTTCATTATCAATAGCATCTAAAGCTATTGAGATCCAGAAATGTACTAACTTCCCAAGCTAAAACTCAATTATAAAGGATCCATATAACAATATATATTTATTTGTTTGGTAAATTTATATAGCTGCTCAGAGTCACCCAATTGGAGAGGTGGACAGTATATAAATTTAATAAATGAAAAATACTACTCATTTCACATAAATGACTCTGAATTGTATGAAAAGTTTCAAACACCAAACAACACAAAAAAAACAACCAAAACCATAATCCCACTAGGCTCAAGGTTGACTCAGTCTTCCATCCTTCCGAGGTAGGTAAAATGAGGACCCGGATTGTGGGGGC
>JANHFL010008244.1:2823-22199 GCA_032468155.1 Oxyrhabdium leporinum
TTTCTATGTATAATTATGTGGCAGCCTGCAGAGGCCTCAGTATCATGCTTCCAAGGCTGACAGGCTTCCCCCCTTCCGACACCTAGAAATCATCCTAAAACAAACAAAACATCAAGATTATTATAATGAATATATACATCAACCCCCCCTGACGTGACCTTGAGAACCGTGAGGTTTACGTGGGAACTTCTCATGGAACTCTCTAATTAATTTGTCAGCATTCATATCTCCACATTTCACCCAGGTAGACTCAGTCAAAGGATATCCCTTCCAATGAACTAAATATTGTAAACTTCCAGGATTTTTTTTATTTCATAATGAGTTTCTCCCCTCACCACCATCTTTGTTACAGAGAACCTATAAATACAGGTAACTAATAAATAATGTTAATGTACATCTTGTCTTCATAGCAATCTTGTAAAATAGGTTAGAAGATTGTAAAATAGGTTAGAAAAGATTGTAAAATAGGTTAGAAAAATAGGTTAGAAGCAACTATGTCAACATCACCCACTAAATTTTGCAGTTGAAAGCACTCTGATCCTAAGCCAAAAACTGCAACACATACTGGAGAGCAATAATGAAGGCAAATCCTGTCCTGTCTGTATCTACAGTCCTTGTTTATTAATAAAAATATCAGCTCTTCTAATGGATGTAAGGATATACTTACTAAAGCTAAAATTTGCTCTACGATGTAGGGTTATATCATTAAAATGTTTAAAAGCTTAATGTTTCAGACTGATAAAATTGAATGTCAGCTGAGAGAGGGAAACTATGTCTTTCTTCTCATTGTAATACAATATGATAAAATGAATTTGCTTTAAACATTATTTCAAGGGAGAAGAGAATTTGGTAGAAATTCTCATGGATAGAATGGAGCGTGCGTGCACTTATTATAAGGTGGGCAAGGAATGTGTTTGAATGTCCTGCATGTCATCTTTCTTAAGTGTAATTACTTTTCTTTCATGCCTACTCCAGAAAATCATTACAGAAGGAATTGCAATGTTTGTTATCAGTGCAAGAAGCTTTTCTTATTTCTTTAGCAGTGATCCATCATAGTTTCTTTGATTAAATTCTCTTTCTTATGCCCTGTCTTTAATGGAGCTGAAGGAAAAACCCTCCCTCTCTCCAAATTGGATAAATTGGAGCTCTGGAACCTTTTGGTTTGAAAATTACTATGAGTGGTTTCCAGTTTAATTCACACCCAGAAATATTCCCAGTCAATCCCACTTCCCAGATCAGGGCAAGAAAACACACTATTCAGTTCAGCTAGAAAAACATATAGTTTGATATTTATTTATTTACTTAATTAGCAGCAGCAAACTAGCAAAAAAGGCAGGCAAAAGCAGGGAAAGAAAAAAAATAAAAGTCTTGAACAACAAAGAAAAGATAAAAGGATGCGGAGCTTAAAGTCAACAATATATTATTTATATCAGGAGTTTTTAAATGTTTTAAGGCTGTGGAACCTGTTAGTTTTTGAAAAATAACAACTTTCTGAATCTCCAATCAACAGTGACAGAGAATTGTCTGTGTTTGAGTGAATTCTTTTGCCTCATGGAACCCCCATCAAGTTCTCATGGAACCCAGTTGTAGAAAGCCTCTCTACCCAGAGTAAAATATTCTTTATACTTAATATTAAAAAGAGGCAGAATAGAATATTTCCCCTGAAGGAGAAGAGGAGAGACAATTAAAGGCAGCCCCTGTCTTTCTACTGTAGGAAAACAGCCTCAAGCAGAAACCTGAAGAGGCTAGTCTTTAGGAACGGATATTCTGTATCCATTCAGAAAACTGGGCCACTCTATTCATAAGCAAAGAGCAGCCAGAAATTCCAAGAAACTGGTCAAGATTAGCTCAGAGAAATAAAATATCTAGGATTTGCATTTCCCCTTTTGCCTGTAGAGCCAGTCATAACCCCTACATGACCCCATAGGAATCTGACAACAGCCATTAAAATATTAAAGGACATAGTCTTGCACAGAAACAAACATCTCAATCACAAAGCCCCAAAGAATGTATAAAAGCCCAACTACTCTAAGCCTCATTTTGTCAATCACCCCAGAAACATGCTGCTTTCACTGAAATTTCTGGCTTCCAAATAAACAGAGACCTTCTTTCCTGCAGCCCGCTCCATTTTACTTCAACATCTTTCTCCTGAATTGGAACCAAACCTTTTAATCCACAGTCATTTAAATGGAAAACAACATAAAGTAATCTTTCAGCATATTTTCCTTACAACACTACCAAGAGAAGTCCTCAGAAGATATGTTTTTTACACTTCTGGTCAAGATGATATTTTTGTCAAATGTTCATCACCATTCTTTGGCATCCTCTGCAATACTCAGATTCTAATAACCATGGAATTGTCACTATAGCTGCTTTCACTTTAGCTGGAACCAGAAACAGATGGTTATTTTCTGCTTTGATTTCTTCTTAGGGCCTGTTTGTTTTTCTAGATGACACTCAAAAAACTTTTACCATCATTCCTCCTTTCTGAGAAAAAAAGTTCAAGAGCGACTGAGAAAAGTGTCCATACGTTTGGAGATGTAGGAGGATAATAAAATTATTCACTATGCTAGTCATACTGTAAGCGTTAAGAACATAGTATTTTAGATTATGGAAAGCCTATGGATGTATCATTAATTTATTTACAGATAACTGATATAATCTTCTGGATAAAATATTTCCCATAGAATGTAATTCTTGCCAGGTCAGTTTACATGGGATTAGAATTCCAGAAGAAATAGAAGAGAAATCATTGTCCTCTTTATGAAAGCTCCAATACATGAGTGTGGGTTTTGATAGAAAACAATTGGCTATATGTTTACAGAATGGGACCACAATCAACTCACTACAACCACAGCCAACTCATTGTAGGACAACTCACCATGGGACAATTTAACAATTCAATTTAATTATTTAAAATAAATAAAAAAATATTTTAATTTTTGTCATTCACATTTCCACATTCCAGTTTCTCCTTTTCATATAAGTGATGAGTCTTGGCCATGTACTGGGAAGTTCCACATATTTGCCATAAGGAGCAACATTTTTCCAGAAGGCATAATTCATTCAAGTGATTAAATAGGTAGACCACAAATCTCGCATAGTTTTCTCAGATTACACCAAATTACTTCAATAATTTATAATAAAGTTTAAAATAACAAGAAATGTTGCCTGGGGGAAGAAATATCAACATTTCATCAAGTCTCCAGTTGTCTTTCTTTTGAAATTATCAAATAACACTCAGATATCATAATTATGTGGAAAGAAAAAAAATGTCCTGTCACATTAAGTTCATGTTCAAGTTCTTTTGGAGAAACATTAAAAACATTCCAGTGCTCTGTTTTTTTTCTTTTCTCAAGGCTTGACTTGACCTTGGCTACAGGGAAAGATCACCAATTGCCATTTTTTTCATAGCTTTTTAAAGTTGGCTTTAAAAAAATGCCTTTGTGTAAGAACTATATGTTATATGAAGTTAATCTACCCACACAATCTTATCAGTTCATGTAATGTTAATAAATTTCATTATGATTAGTTTATTATTCTGTATATCAGTATTAAAGATGTTTTGAAGAATGTATGATTACTAATTATGATGGAGTATAGATTTTGTTGCTAATTTCATCATTTTATTTAATTTTTAATTGTTTTACTTCTCTCACTTTGCAGCTGAACCCAGAGAACTGTTAGTTAAAAATAGAAATTAAATTTATTTTTTCTACAAGACATTCATGTTCTTTCAAAAGCTAAATTTTCACATAAAATTTGTGTGGGAGACAACTACATGAAAAACTACAGCTTTGTTTCTCAAGCAATCCGTCTTGTAAATTCACAGGATTCTTCTTTGAACTAGACTGTGATGTGTCATATATGTGGGTATATGTGTGTATATGCATAATGGTTATCCTTTGAGACCTGAATGCAACAAATTTTCATTTTAATGTATACTGATTAGCGTACATTTAAAGTGACAATAAAGTTTTATTCTATTCTATTCATGAAGAGCAATTGTAAATTTATAAAAGATATTGCAATTTTGATTAGATTTTCCAAGTTGATTGCTATTTCATATGGAGAAGGCTCATAATATTTATGGTCAGGTTGGGTGAACAGTGTCTAGCACTCCTAAATCTGTGTGTCTTAAGTATAAATTTTGGCAGTGGTTTGCTCTCCAAGCTTGTTTCAATTTAGTTTCTAAACGTTTCATTACCAGACTAGGTAACTTCATCAGCAGGATTTTGTTGCCCTATTCTCCTTAGCTTATAAATGTCTTGTATGCCACTGGTCAGTTGGTCATGTGATTGGTTGTTTGTTTGGAGCTATATTTAAATTCTGAGCAGCTGACTGGTTCTCTTGTTGATTGGTCATTCAAATGAAAACAAAACATTTCAAATGAAACATTCAAAAACTAAATTAAAACAAGCTTGGAAAGCAAACCACTGCCAAAATCTAAAACCCGAGCTATAAGTATTTTCTATTAACTATAAATTCTCCACTATAGTTTTTTAGCATTCTAAGTTAGTGAACCATGTAATGGGCAAATGCCAATTTGAATCAATCTTTACATCTGTTTTTAGATTGTTGGGGTTAACTGAGCTTGGTTGTTTTCTTACAGATGTTTCATTACATGGGCAGGCATCACCATCAGTTCATAAGGGAGTGAAGTTGCTATTTGCATAGATACAATATTTGCCAAAGCAATCTCAGTTGGGGTATTGCTTCTTCCTAGATGGTTCCTTGGTTAAAATATTGTTTCTTCCTTGGCTGTTTATCCAGGGCTGTTCCCTGCTAATCTGGCTATTGGCTGCTAAGTGGATACACTCTGGGTTGTTTATTTCCTTCCTTGATTTGTTTCCTTCCTTGATTTTGGATGAGGTTTATCTTAATGTGACTGATTTGTCTAAATGCCATGCTTTCAAGAATTCCTAGCATTTTTGGTTTGATTTGGTCCAGTATATCAACAATGACCCAACAGAAACTGTGTTAGAATTTGTCTATGTAATAAGAAATAAATCACAAATCCCATCACCTACGTTATATTCTTGGACTTGTGAAATTTTGCAAGTCTACATGCATTTAATTTTCTGGGTATCTGAGCTTCTATTCCTAGTACAGCTAGGATTTCTTCTTTTGTATATAACTATTGTATATATTTGTTGGAAAAGGTGAATTATATTTTGCAGATTTTTAGGCTCTGAACACTTACTTTACCTTTATCTTATTTACTTTACCTTTCTTAAATTTATGATTCAATGAATAATTGTATCTGATGAATTTATATCCAACAAGAAATAGTAGCAGCCCCAGAGCTAAGCAGCTGTGTACCAGTGGCAACTTTTGCTTCATTCCATCTCTGCTACTGCCAGCACTATGCTACCATCTATGCCTTGGTATGTCCCTGAATTATTCCACTCCTTTGAATGGGTAAGTGGAACATTTAGTCCAGGTCTGAAGAGTCAGTAGGCTGTTGACCATGGGTCAATGTCAAAGAGGGTCATCTCTTTGGGGGGAAAGACATTTTTGAAGTGGAACAAAGGCAAGATTTTATTTTGGTACTGTTTTCTGTTGTATGTCTGGAGGTTACAATTACAGTAATTCTAGTACAAAGTATGATATTGGAAGAGTAACATCTTAGGTCACAAAAAGAATATTTTGGGCCTGTCACCTGTTGGATTATTTGTTCATCCAGATGGATATTGGTAACCATGCTACACTACCTCCAGGCTTACTATAGCTGTTTTGGTAAATAAGATATCGCTCATTCATGATTAATATTGATGATCGATGATGAACGAAAGGGCCAACCAATATATATATCAAAGAGCTGAGTTAAGTCTTTCGTAAAGTGAAACTGCAATTTAATGGATTCCCATTTAGTAGATTTCAGGTGCAACTGATCTCATTTCCATCCAGGTGTAACCCCCTTAAATATTGGGCAAATCTGTGACATCTGAAGCAGTCCAGATGAGGCAGTTACTTTTTATCTTAATTTGACGTGTGAGCAATTTATGTCATTGTGCTCTTATGCAAATGATAAATTGCCATTATGGCATACTTTCATGTTCAACAGATAGTTTTTGAAGTAATGGATATCCCACCTCCCAAAATTTAGGTATGACTGTATTTGGCATTGAAACAGAGAAGGTCAAGGGTCAAGAAGAGAGGGAATTGTTGTTCTCTGTAAGTATGGTCTTTTTCTCAACAGGCTTCCTGCTTATTCAAATGCCAATCTTCAGATTGTTTGGTCATGGTCATGAATATAATGAAATATTTAAAAAATCAGCCTACAAAGATTTGAAGGCTAGAACATTATACAGTTATATTTTTTTTAAAAAGCTATTCAGTCCCTTTTAGATTTCACTCTACCTCTGCTATTTCTGAAGCCTCTCCACTCTGGGTGAAAATCATTAATTATATGATAATGTGAGTATTAGCTGTGAAAAAGTAGTTCTATATTTATTAGGGATGAACAATTGATTGTCCCAAGGCATCACATGAAAAACTGGGGCTCTTATGGTCATGAAGGTGTGTAAGCATACACATGCATGCACATACACATAAACTGAAAAACAAATAGCAGTTGCCTTCAAAATAAAACCAATGCAGTTGTATTTTGTGCATGGTGTACACTTATTTACATTTTAGTTCTAATTGCTGATTGACCTCAATGGGACAGACAGAGACAGCCATAAGACTGAATGTGGCCAGGGACTGTAAAATGTCCAGGTGTGATATACATGCAAAGATATTCACAATATAGGTGAATATTACAGAATCAGCATGGGGAAATGCCATACAAAGGGGTCTTTTCAACCTGATCAGTATCTTACTATGAATGGGATATTTGTAAAGGAGCTTCAGTTTTAGCAGATTTTCAGAAAATACAATCAGTTCCCATTCTGTCTCTCTAAAGAATGATTCCAGGATTTATTGAGAACCCTGGAGAGAAAAAGGTAGCAAAATCCTTGTGAATGTTTATGCTGTGATTATCTATCCTGGGGGAGAATGCAGAGAGCAATTATGTCGAAGTGGTGTCATTCAGTTTCAGGGTTGCCAGGCTCAAGGGGAACCTGCCAGAAGTTATTTAGTCAGTCAGCAGCTAAAATAAAAAAGTAGAAATGGTTCACCTTTATTGGTAAAGACAGCACTCCTAATCAAAATGATATCAAGGAGGAGGAGGAAGAGACAGAAAAAAATGTCTATTCAGCAAACAAGGTGAATAGTTACAATCAAATCCATATCGGTACATCTGCTGTCTTACATTAAATGGATGAATCAGGCATGCAAATTATGCAATAAAGTTAATGGAGTTCTATGTGCATTAAAAATAAGGTATTCAAAAAAAATGAATAAATTCAAGGGACAAGCTAAGTTGTCATTATTATTTCCATGTAATCATTTTTATCCTTCCAAATTTGAATGAACTGTCTCTGGATATATATTGTATGTAGCTTCAAAATATTTAGTAGTGTAATTTATATGCAAGAGATTAGCTGGAAAGCAGAACTATGTGTTTTAATGCCAGAGACTGAAATTATGCCAAAGTGACAGAGAGGTTCAAAATGCAACTGCCAGAAATGCATTGAGGCTACCTATTCATCAAGGATATAAGGAAACTCACTCAATGTAATGAAACTTGCCATTCTGGAAGTTCTTAACATCCAAAAAGCCATTAACAAGCAATTTCCTAAGGTGGTTGGTTAAGAGAAGTATGTGAACTCAGAATTCATTTGAAGGCACTGAAGGACAACCTAGGCTAGATTACATTGTCCCAGCTTTTGGAGCATTAAAACTCACCAGAGACCATTGTCTTACAGTTTCATTGTTAGGAGCCTCTGTATAGAGCACTTGTGGGACATCCTGGCTCCCGAGGGGAATTCTAAGGAGCCAATCCATTCACTGGCTCCTTTTTTCCACCATGGCTTCACCATTGCTTCTTCAGAAGTCTGAAAATGTGCTCTTTACTTGCACATCTATGCTGTGGCAAGTGAAATTGGGCATGTAGGATATTAGTATGAATCTAGAAAAATAGGCAACAATAACCAAGCTGTGACAGCCTTTAAATTCAAGCTGATCGATAGCTAGCCTATTCCAGGGTCTATCCAGGAAGGATATAATATTTAATACTTTGCTATACTGCGTACATCTATATCTGTTGCAAAAGGGATGGAACAGAACCTTGTCTTTTATATGGCCACCTAGCTTGCAACTGTGACTCTGACAGTGAATGAAAACTCTCCCAAATCAGCAAAATATACCTGAATCTTCCTTGCAGGGATACAACTGCTTCTGGGGATCCTTGATTAAGCATCTACAATGGTAAAGTCTTTCCCTGGACTATACTAGATTAAATCTTATCATACAGGATACGATGGCAACATAAGTATTGATCAACCTAACTCCTTGCCTCTAATCATGCTTACCAAAGGTTTATACTCTGTGAAAACGAAAAGATAGTAGGCTGCATAAATGATTGTACAACATCAGCAGCATCGCATGTTTAAGCACTAGCAAGATACTCCTTCACTGTTTAAGTGCATCTTTTTCCTAATGGCATTCATGTAGAGCTATGACAATAGCACCCCTTCAACCCTCTAGATCAGGGCTATCAAACTCCAGGCCTCTATGCCAGATGCATGTTGAGAGCCATATACTTGCACTGATGATATGTTGGAGGTTATGTGCACTATTGTCCATAAAGCTGCTTCTTAAGTCTGTCCTCCATCCCAGGATGTGGTGGACTACAAAACATTCAGTGGAGGTGCCTGTGTTGAGATGTCTGTTAGCTGAGATATCTCAGTTACATTTGTTGAGGGTGGTTATATTTTTTCAAAACCTGGCTTAATTTGTTGCCCAAAGAAATCTATTTCAGAATGTCATTATTCAGTCTGAGACCTAGTCCATGGAGTAGCTTTAAAATTATTTTAACTATTTTGTCATATTTTCCATTAATATTCTATGTATGAATGCATCATTCAAGAAAACAATTACTGAGAAGCTGTGTCACCTACTGGAAAATCTTGGAAGCACCAGTTATATCAAAAGGCAATGACTGAAAACAGAATCTCCCATGGGGTGTGCCAGTTTGTCATTCTGATCTGTTAAAGGAATCTGACAAAAGCCATTTGAATCATCCAATTCAGAAAACCCCTCTGCTCCAATAACTTTGGAAATAAGACCATCCAGTGTTAGGCTTTCAAACCGCAGCTCAGAGGCAGTTGCAACTGGAGGAGCAGTTCCCCGAATATATAAACAAGTTTAGCTTTTTTCATATCAACACAAGTTTATATTTGATCGTTGTCCTGTTTTGTTTTCCACTTTTCAAAATGGCTGTTGCTTGTTCTTTCTAATCCCATACAGGTTCTTCCAAATTTCTTCCATCTGCTTCTTTATTTTGTGTTTATATGAGTTCTGACTGCTTTGTCATCTTGCTATTGTTGTGGGGAGCTAAGGCATCTATTAACTGCATTCTCTGGGCTAATCCCTCATCTGAAATCCCAAATGCAAGCCAGTCTTTTTTCTTTTCAGAAAATTCATGGTATTTTGCTAGTTCATGCATACCTCTAATAAATGACTTTACTCCTTCTTTTGGCGTCTGTATTCTTTGAAAAAAACATGCCCACAGATACTGTATATTCCTTTTATGGATAAATGGACACTGCATTTATCCAGTACTTCGTTACCCACTTCATCAAAGGTGAAAGATTTATATAGTTGCTGTGATTAGTTTCCTTCCCTATTGCCTATAGCAGAAATTTGTGATTTTTTGTTGCAAGTTTAAAATAAAAGCTTTCTTCCTGGAATGTGGAATCTGAAAGCTTCTGAAGCTGAAAAATGAGCCGAGGCATTATGAAGATGGGTGAAATGCAGACATTGGATGCTATGTTGGTATTAAAGAAGACACCAATCATTAAACAAGGCTTAAATCATTTTTATTTATCGCAGCATCACCGTACTCTGTATTGCTGTAAAATATAACAAAGTTGCTCAACCCATTTTCTGCTCTTCTGTTTTGTAATCAGTTTGCCTTTCTTAAACTTAGAACGCTGTAATGTTTTTATAAACTTTTAGTTTCCTTTATAGATTTGCATTTATGTTTAACCAATGTTTTTTTCTGGGCTAACCTTTTCAAACATGAAACCAGTTAAAAGATTTTGTGACAAAGTTCAAACTTCACATTAAAACATAATTTATTTTAATCGTGCTCTGTTGAACAAGCCACATTCATTTGGTTCATGCATTTCACCAAGTCACAAACCATGATTTGTATACAAAGTACATTAACATATCAAGTCAAAAGTAAATAAACGATTACAGTCTGTAATTACAAATAACCTATTGTGAATCATGTACAATTTTTTGCGATTGAGTTTGATGTTATATGGCAGCTCCATCTAACACTTGTTCAAACTTTAAAAGATGGTTACGGCTTCCTTGAACATTGAAGAAATAGTATTTATTTTACTTTGTTTCTGCCTTTAAAATGCAAAACTTTGTTACTGTTTTTAAAAACTTTTAAAGCAACCGGAAAGTGAATGACAACCACTAGATATGAACACCATATTAATTGCTTTGTAAGTACAGCTGTCTTGTGTTCAAGAGCATCTCAACTAATCACTAAAAGCTCAATACTTCACTATGTCATCTTGTCTCAGCTGCTCTTTGAATAGGAGAGCGACAGTGACGAGTGGGTAGACATTTCTATGGATAAATACATTCTGTAATATTGTACACAAGAATGGATAAAAGATCATACAATCTGATCTCAAACTTCCCTTTAGGAAAAAAAATGTCCATATGTAATACTTTAGAATAAAAAGGCAGTGATTAATTACATTTTTCAACCAATTTCATGATTACGCTGTTCTTTGGGAAGTGAATTTTAATAACAATGCCATTCATTAAACACAGGGCTTTAAATATTCAAAAATAAATATGATGCAAAGTCCAGCCAATATGAGGCAGATTTAACTCTTACCATACTTATTTCAACTGAACTGAAAAGCAATTTACTGCTTTTACAAACTAATACCTGGAGCACATCTGCAACTATGTTATTTAGCCCCTTATTTGTATGCAGGTTCTGCTGGATACATGTGAAGTCACATCCTTTCTAAAATTGTTTCCTGCTAGCACTCAGCGTGTGTTTTTGTTCTTGGAATGTGTTTTGTACTATATATTCTTTGAAGAGAGTTGCAGGACAAGTACATCATTGTTTTCTGCTGGGAATCTGAATTCTTCATGATTTTCTGATGCTGTTCTCTCTATTGTTATTTGAAAATTTTGGAGCTATTCTAACAACAATGCAGATGATGCTTTCAATTTATAATCTGATTTTCTGCATAGAAGGAATGCAAGACAGTCCAGTTAATGATCCTTATAGAACCATCTGAGGCCTCGCATTAGATTTGGTTCTTCTCTTAGACCAGCTGAAGATAATAGACATTTCCATCAATCTCTTATTATGGGCAGATTGGTCTCTGATTTCCATGTAGTCAATCAGCAGCACAGACCTCTATGCAGATAGGAGCGACCCATTCTTTTCATACATCCAGGTACATAAAAATAGGCCTGATAAATCACCATCATTACCCTTACCTTCAAATATTCCAAAGTTAATGAAATTCTATCCTATGATCATTTCTCTTCTAAACACAACTGCCCATTAAAAAAAAAAAATTTCAAGCATCACTTGAGAAATATTTTCAAAGCCCTGGTTGGTAATTCTGATGTCCAGAATATAGGAATGGCAGCACAACAATTCTAAATAACCTAACTCTCCTCAGCAATCCTAGAAAAGTCATTGGCTTACTGAGGAGATGTAGGTGGCAAAAAAGCCATAGTAGTATAAAACAAAAAAAAATGAAGTGAAGAGAAACATATATGAACTCAAAGTTCAGTCTATCTAGTGATAAGAGCAACAAAGCAATGTGTTCCTGTTGCATAAATGGATTGTTGCTCATCATCATGGTTTAAACTTTAAAGCTATCCAAACACAATTAAGGAAAGCCATAGCAGAGGATAACTTACTGGGAATATTCCTGGCATGATGAATTGTTTTTTCTAGGTAACTGAAGTCTATGACTATCTTAGATACTATGAGCATGTTCAAACTACAGTGCACTACTATAATTAGCAGCATCCACAACACATGCACACATCAGAAGATTACTATTTAAAAAAAAAATCATTACACCCAGCTTATGCCTTCAGTAGTACCATATCTGATAAATTAAGAATTGGCTATAATAGCGAACAGCATAACAGAAGTTACTTAAGATTCTTCTTGGGTCCAAAATAATAATATTGTCAACTAAATAAAAGGGAAGTGCTCATTTGTATGTAAAGCAGCTGTCCCTATTTGTGTCTGCTGTGCCTTTCCAGCAATAAGGATTTATGATTCAATACCCAACAGACCTTTATATCTCTCTCCAAATTCATCCATTTTTCCATTAACCTGTGTACAGCATCTTGTACAACATGGCAAGAAACAATGATATACCTTCTTTTGATGTCTGTTCCAACATGAAAGGCATAGAAATAACTTATCTTTCAGGTATCGATAACCTAAAGTGGAGATGCAGGGGACGGCTTTTGACCACATTGTAGTTTATTTTCCGAAAATATGGCTCTGTTTAAACCACAACTTTATGCCTGACAAAATACCTAGTGATATATGAAATAAAACTTATTTTCCCTGAGAGCCATCTAGTAATGCACGTCACAAATGCTTTCATGCTACTTTATTACAGGGAAGAGAAGTATAAAGATGTGTTTACAGATTAACAGAGTTGGAAGGGACCTTGTAGGTCATCTAGTCCAACCCCCTGCTCCAGCAGACCCTACACCATTGTTAACAGATGACAGTCCAGCCTCTTCTTGAAAGCTTCCAGTCATGGAGCTCCCACAATTTCTGAAGGCAAGTTGTTCCATTAGTTGATTGCTCTCACTGTCAGAAAAATTCTCATTTTTTTCCAGGTTGAATCTCTCCTTGTTCAGTTTCCATCCATTATTTCTTGTCTGACCTTCAGGTGCTTTGGAAAAAACCTTGACCACCTCCTCTCTATGGCAACCTCTCAAATATTGGAACACTGCTATCATGTCTCCCCCAGTCCTTCTCTTCACTAAACTAGCCATGCCCAGTTCCTGCAACAGTTAGCCTCCAGCCCCCAGTCATCTTGGTTGCTCTTCTCTGCACTCTTTATAGAGTTGTATACTTTGTATCTGTGCAATATTTGCACAGAAGCCTCTGCTAGCTAGTAGAAGGGTCAGAGCAGGCTATGGGACAATTATGAAATACCTCAAGAATATGAATAGAGACATCTCTATGGTGCAAATTGCCTTGCTGAGACAAATTGTAGCTACCACTTACAGGCCTGATCATCACCTTCACTATCCTTACCTTCAAATATTTCAAAGTTACTGAAATTCTGTCCTTCTTCTAAGCACAACTGGCCATAAAAACTGCAACATTAAATTGAATATATATACACCCATTTTCAAAGTGAACATCTGAAAGACAGAAAGTTTATCTGCAGTCAGCAGGAGATTTATTTTAAATTCACAAAAATGCCTTATTTGACGTGAGGGATGGGAAGCTGGAGGCTTTGAAATAACGCAGAGCTGCTGCTATGTTTAATGTTAAGAATAAACACTTTTCATTTTGCAGATAGCTTACAGACATTAACTAATCAACCCTTACATGTACTGTGACAGTTAAGGAAGAATCATTTTCTTCATTGTGCAGACAGAAACCCAATAATTTAAGTAAAAAGACAATAGTTGTTATAAACAGAGCACCATGAACCAAAACCTTCAACTACACGTGCTTCAAATACAAGATCTTTCAGTTTTCCTAACATTCACTTTATTTATACTAAGACAGAATTACATTCAGACAAGACATGGGAGAAGCCTAACACCATCTTCATTTGAACTGGTTTTCTGAACTTTTCCAGGTCTGTAATCAATATAAATCATATTTTTAGGGTGACTACTAGTTGCTTAAGAATTATATTTAACGTGAAACTCTATTATGTGGAAATTAATGAGTGCGGTGAAAAGGATCAATTAAAGCAGGTCAAAGCCCCAACTTCAGCAGGAACATCCATTTAATTATAAAGGACCATGGTCTGTATATATGTTGAATTTCAGGACAATTTCCTTTTAAAACTGAGATGGCTGCAGATTCTTGGTTTATTTACAAGCAACCTCCTCATAATTGCTGATTAGAATATCAGTTGGCAGTTCTTCATTATTTTTTAGCCTGGACAGAGTGTCTCATGGGGACCACAATATGTTACAATTTATCATCATTTCTGGGATGCATAATAACATTTAGTAATGTTTAGTAACTCTCAGATTGAAGGCTGGCGTTGTGATTGTAATCCAATTAGAGCAAAGTTGTTAGAACAATGCTGGACTTCCATTATTCTCTGTTTGTCTAGCTAAGTAAAATTATTTGCTTTAACCAAATCTAACCCTTCCTATTTTATTTGACAATTTCTCCTAGCGTGTTTGCTTAGAGCATGCAGAATTTCCAATTATAAGGTTAGTATGATATACTTGCAATGGGAATAACCTAGATACCACTGTCAGTTGTTGCACCAGTAACCTTACAACCTATAGTGACCCTTTCTTGGAACAAATTAATCTTCTATCTTTGAATCATAAAGAAGCAAACACACAATTGTCTGTGATCTTATCATTATTATTGGGTAGCTGGACTTGTTCAGCAAAAGAGACCCCAGAATTATATTGATTACAGACCTGGAAAAGTTCAGAAAGCCAGTTCAAATGAAGATGGTGTTAGGCTTCTCCCATGTCTTGTCTGAATGTCATGCAGTCTTAGTATAAATAAAGTAAATGTTAAGAAAACTGAAAGATCTTGTATTTGAAGCACATGTGGTTGAAGGTTTTGTTCATGGTGCTCTGTTTATAACAACTATTGTCTTTTTGCTTAAATTATTGGGTTTCTGTCTGCACAATGAAGAAAATTCTTAAACAACTAGCAGTCACCCTAAAAAATATGACCTATATCAGGGCTGTCAAACTCATGGCCCGTGGGCGGATGCATCACATGCTGGCCACGCCCATGCCCGGTTTAGCAAAGGGGGGAAAGTCCCAATACATCACGTGACACCATTGTGACGACATGAGTTTGACACCCCTGATCTATATAGAGAACAGCAGCTGCTCAATCTCCATTTATTCATAGAACAAGGGTTAGGAGTTTTGCTTTGCTTTGAGTGAGATGTACCATTGCTACTACGTAATGACAGGAACCACACATTATTGTTTCTGCTGGAAGTTACTTTATAAATTATATAACTCAACGCAGAATCCCCAAAGTGGGCTGATTCTCAATTCTCACATCTTCCCTATAGCTCCAATTCAAATGGTCTTTGGAAGAGTGAAGTAAAGTGAAAGAATTTCTCTTTGAGTTAACATTGTGGTTCCTTTCCAAGTTATTTAGCCAACTTTATATTGCCAAAGGTTGGATGAGCAATGTACTCTATTCTACTCATGCCCCATGATAGACGTATGGTGCAACAACTCAGGCTGTATATCCTCAGACAGCTAATGAGATTTCACTCCCTTAAAAGTTCAGCCACATATTTGCTGAAGAAAATTAAGCACTACATCTTCCTTTGATAGACTCCCTTATTCACTCCAGTCAGCCATAATTCTTCGTTCCTCTCCCTAATCTCAGGATATGATACTGTGTACATTTTAACACTTAGAGACTAAATTAGGCCTCCAGGGGACAGTCCATTCTTAAAAGTTAATTTAAATATTCATTAAATGGCCTACTTCCACCTATACCCATGCTTCTCAACAGGATGCAAGATAGGCTGATGGAATGACAGTCATATATAAGCTATTATTGCCTTGCTACTGGATTTCAAATCAGTATGGGGCCTTACTTTCTGTGCTCAGTCAAAGCAGTAATAGTCAGCAATCACCGGAAGATCTAATATGAGAAATAAGTGAGGATAAATGGAATGAGAATAAAAACATGACCTTCCTGAGGATGAACCAAGCCAAACATCATGCTCGCTGACCAAGTCAGTGTCATTTCTATAAATATACCCTTCCTCTTTCACTGCCCGGTAGATCATATACTTTTGCTAAATTTCCATGGAAACCAGGACAGAGGTGCAGATATTAGAATTAGCATTTCATAGCTTAAAAGGAAAGGTTTTTTTTCTCCCTTCCTTAAGGAAAACCAAGTGCTGCATGGTGAAAAGCTGCCATTTTAAGCTGGAAGGCTTTCTTGTTATGCTTGGCACCTGGAAAGACAATGAACTTTAAAAGTTTGACATATTTGTATATTACCTGCTCATCTAAATTGTTTGGCAGTCTGGCAAAACAGGCCCAGTTCACCTCAGCTCTTAGGTTCATGCCATCTGCTTTGTTCCTCACAGCAAACCATTGGATATGACACATAACATCTCATAAAGCATCAGGATGTGGCCAAGGCTTCTTGACCGACTGCTTTGCTTTGAGATAAGGAGCTTCTGCATATGCACTACATGGACAGAGGTCAATGAAAGACCAAGGAAGCAAAGCAGTGTGACTGCCTAATTGATGAAGTGAATTCTCTCCAACTTTAAACTTCCAATAGAAGCTCTGCACAGTTCTATCATTCCATGCTCTCCTTATAGTGAAATCCATAGAATTCACGTGGTACCAACACATGGAATAATCAGATAATTAGCATTCAAACAAGTGTCTTTTTCCAAGCTGTAATAAAATCATTTAGGTTTTTGAAGATCATATACAATTAATACGTAAAGTTAAAAATATTGTGTATGCTATGTAATGTTATATTTATAATTTGTGATGTTTCCACATTAATTCATTAGTCATCAATAACTTAACTGCAGCACATGTTTATTATCTCCAAATGTATAGCATAACATAAGGATTCAGTTTATAGAAATGCATTTCCTACGGGGGGAAAAAGGAATCTTAGTTTATACTATTGGGGATACACAGAATTTCACTGTCTGGTAATAATATTATAGCCCTGCTAACCTGCTATAATTAATTGATCTCCTGAAATGTCCCAAATGTCATGGCTTAAGCATAATAATACCTGTAATATTCTGTGATGATTTATACTCATGAGGTGGAACTGGTATAACTATACCAGCTTCTAGCAGACAGATTTGCATGAATTTAGGAAAGCTTATTTATCTTGGGATTATACTGTGTTAAACTAAAAAACCAGTAAATTATCAGTGGTTAAAGTGGAAAAGAAAACAGGAAATTGTCTTGGTTTCCATGGTTTACTTCAGTGGTTTAATATTCATTTCTAATGTTAAGTATTGTTTCTTCATTTTGGAAGGAAGTAAGACATTTATCTTGAAACAAAGGGATCCAGATTAAGCTGGCTATTTCTTCAGTCTTGCATTAAAGACTACAGGTAATCCTCAGTTTACGACCACAATTGATCCCAAAATTTCTGTTGCTAAGTGAGACATTTGTTAAGTGAGTTTTGCCTCATTTTACAACCTTTCTTGCCACAGTTATTAATCACTGCCGTTGTTAAGTTAGCAATACAGTTGTTAACTGATTCTGGCTTCCCCATGGACATGGCTTGTCGTAAGATCGCAAAAGAAGATCACCTGACATTGGGATGCAGCAAGCACTATAAATATGAACCAGTTGCCAAGCATCTGGATTTTGATCACATGACCATGGGCATGCTGTTTTCAGTGTTGTTGTAACTTTGAACAGTTACTAAATGAACTGTTGTAAATCGAGGATTACCTGTACTGTACATCCAACAACTTATTTCATACACCTAGAGTATGAGAAAGAGAGGAAATTGCAGTTAACATTGGGATAGGACTTAAAATGTTTTCAGTTTATATTGGCATCATAATGATATCATATCTGCTTCAATTGCCTCATGCCTGATACTTTGGATTATAATTCCCATATACCACTATTAGCCTCACTAATTGATACGGGATTGCTGAAGTTCTCGCCTAAAGTATGAAGTGCCTACTCCTACTGCACAGAGAAAATAAATTGTATCGCAATATTAAATTATCCCCAATAATCAGAAATACATCAGCATGCAGGAATTTGGTTGCTGCTTTATTTTCATAGTAATTGAAAATAAAGAATCAGGTCTATGAGTGAGACAAGAGGTCTCTAAATTTGATGCATAAATAAATAAATAAAATTGAGAAATAAAATTATCTGGGTGTTCGTGTGTATGTAAACACGCGCATCAAACTATGCATACTTTAAACACTTTTATTCAGAGGTGGGCTGCACTTGCTTTGGAAAGCGGTTCGCTGGTCACGCACGGTGAGTACAGCAGGCTGTGACGGCATGAGTTTGTCACCCCTGAGATATAATGTCTGGGTTTGTACACACACATTATGCAAACTAATCTTTATCTGAACCATGGTTTGCAAAAAAAGACATAATGATCTTAAGCCACAAATCAGGTTTTACCAAATCAAATCATTCACACATCATGCTAACCAAAACAAAACAAACATAACAACTTCATGCAGTCTGTAAAATTCAGTCAGTATAGGTTATAATGGATAGAAATATTTTTTTAACTGTTTGATTCCATTATTTTTTATTTTGACATTTTCAAGTTTTCGTACATGAAAAGGGTCAATATTAAGACACTGGTTTTATCTCTCTCTCTCTCTCTCTCTCTCTCTTTCTTTTTTTTTACTACTGCTCCACTTTTTTTATTATTATTATTTATTGTACAATTTTCCTGGTTATGTATAAAATTTCTATATTCACAATAACAGTATACCGTCTGGGTACAATCTCTACAATCTCTATTGAGTACATATAATAAATCTTATACACACAATAATTATAACTATTATTCTCAATACCTATTCACCTTCATCTTCACTTATCCTTATTAAAAATTTTGTGTTATTTAATTAGGCCCTCTGTTCAATTTTATCTATAATCAATAATATCAGACATTATAAACATCATGTAAACATCACATTTATAACCATTATAACAATTCAAGAATCTTGGGAATCTCTGAAAAATACAATTATAAAAGCCCAGACCAACACAATACCACTGAGAAAGAAACACAAGAAATCCAATAAGAAACCAGCATGGCTACACAAAGACCTCTTTGACAAATTGAAAGAAAAAAAGGACAAGTACAAAAAATGGAAAGAGGGACACACAACCAAGGCAGAATATCAGTAGATAGCCAGAATCTGCAAAGACGAAGTCAGGAAAGCAAAGGCTCAGAATGAACAAAGACTTGCAACAAAAGTCAATGATAATAAAAAAAGTTTCTTCCAACACATAAATAACAAGAAAAAAATCAAGGAAACAGTCGGTCCACTAAAGAGAGAAGATGG
>JANHFL010008246.1:7170-23400 GCA_032468155.1 Oxyrhabdium leporinum
TCTCTCTCTCTCTCTCTCTCTCTCTCTCTCTCTCTCTCTCTCTCTCTCTCAAACACACACACACACACACACACACAACATATATACATACATACTAGGTTATGCAAATATTTCACTTGCATAGCTAGAAATAAAATATTATGCACCTTTAAATATAATTTCATTAGATTGAATAAACCTGACCACTTATAATTTTAAGCTTATAGTCCTGTATATTATATGGCTGGATTCAATATAGCTAAATTATATTTATTTATATTATATTAGTAAATAAAGATTCATGGGTGACAGTCAACATTTAGAAGGTGGTCCATGAAAAAGGACATTTTATATGTATACAATTGAAAGGGCAGAGAGAAAAGGAGAGATAAAGGTTGTATAGAAAATTACACAGATAATGAGCAGGTATAAACAGCAGAAGTTCTTGTTCTAGAGGAGTAACTAACATGGATTATTAGTATGGATTTGTCTGGTGTTTTAGTTAATCACTTTATAAATTATATTGTAGTCTACCCAAGTGGAAGTCTGATTTTACATTTGCGTAATACAGTAGTCTCAATTCAGTGTCTAGGCTTGCCCTCTAAGTTCATGTTAAAATGGAGAATATCAGCATTATTGTAGATTGTTCTTTGCACTGCTTCCTCAGAAATGGGAAATCTATGGCCTTTCAGATATTTCTGAACACCCAATACATCCAATTCAGCTTGATCAATGGTGAGGAATCTACATAAGCATAGCTTCCTCATCAGTGGCTTAATGAGGTTATGACTCTTCTGTGTGTAAATACTGTAGGATCATAATGATTACCCCAAGAATAAGGTATTTTAATATGAAGACAAGTTAAAAATTTCCTGATAACATGCACGACAATCCAATGGTACAATCATTTATAAAGTTATGAACCTCCATTTCTTTGAGAAAACTTGTAATAGAACTGGAATCTTATTTATTTTGCTCTATTTTAACACAGCATCTCCTAATTTTACACGGCAACTGTATATTTTGATAAGAGAGAATATACTGTATATGAAATGTTTAAAACAATCTTTTCTATGAAATTAAAATTAGCTTTTACTTTAGTGGAAGTAAATGCTACCCATTCATTTAACAAATTTTACAATAGTTGTTTTTAAAATCACGAGTTTCCTTTATCTGTATAACAATGGGGCTATTTGCATAAAGATCTAAACTGTGGAATCTCACTGTTAATTGGTAATTGAATACTTATGATTAAAAATTTAATCCTTGAAAGTAATTACCATTTCATCCAAAACATTATCTTATCCTCTCATTTCAGAAACTCTTTGGAAATCATATAAAGCATGCAAACTAGTTTTCTGATTAAATGATTCATAGTTTTCAAGTGAATAGGTAATAAATGACACTACCTGGTATGGATAGACATAAGTATTAATGCAAACTAAAGGAAGAGCAACCAGTTGCATAGTGCAATGACACAATACGGTGTAGATGGCTAAAATTAGTTAAATTTGGAAACTAGAAGGTTTTTTCTAGTTTCTTCAGTGGATAAATCTATCCAAGTTTATTCGTGAAGTTTAAATTTGGAATATAGTGCTGAACTCTTAAACCTGTTCCCAGGTTACCTTTGCCATTACTACTACTTCTTTATATGTTTTAACCTCCAGCCCCCTAATTATCTTTCTGTAGAGAAGAGCAACAAAGTTGATTAGGGAACTGGAGGCTAAAACATATAAAGAAAGGTTGCTGGAATTGGTTATGTCTAGTTAATGAAAAGAAGGACTAAGGGTGACATGATAGCAGCATTCAATATCTAAGGGACTGCCACAAAGAAGAGGGGATCAACCTATTCTCCAAAACACTTGAAGGCAGGATAAGAAGCAAAACTAGTCAATGAGCCAGCCTAGAAATAAGGAGAAATTTCCTGAGAATTAGAACACTTAATCCATGGAGCAACTTGCCTCCAGAAGTTGTGAATGTTTCAACACTGGAAGTTTTTAAGAAGATATTGGACAGCCATTTGTCTGAAATGGTATAGGGTTTCCTGCCTGAGCAAGGGGTTGGACTAGAAGACCTCCAAGGTCTGGTCTAGTCTAGTCTAGTTTAGTCTAGTCCAGTGGTGGCTTACCTTTTTGGCACCAAGTGCCGAAACGGGAGCGCACACGCATGCGCATGCCAGAAACCAGAAGAGCACCTCCCCAATGCATGTGCAGGAGTGCCGGAAACTGGAAGCTTAGCTTCCCGGTGCACGCATGTGTGCTGGCCACCTGGTCTTCTGGTTCCTAATGCTCATGCATTGTGAAGGCCAGCTGGCTGGCGCATGCATGCATGCCGGGGAGCTGCTCTTTCAGTTTCCAGTGTTCTGCGCGCACAAAGACCAGCTAGCTAGCACACATGTGTGCACTGGAACCCAGAAGAGCAATGAGTGACAGCTGGCATGCCCAGAGACCATGATTCTGTGTGCCACTTCCGGCATACGTTGCATAGATTCGCCATCACGGGGCTAGTCTATATGCTAAGAGCAGTCTGCTCCAATCTTGCTCCTCCACAAAAGGATATATTTCATCTCTAAACTTACACAGCCTCTCTCTATATTCCCTTTGAGGTTATTGACCTTTCTAACATCTCTTGATTGTCTCCATCTCAGAACTTGCAAAAACAGACTGAAGTGAAAAGAAGTAAAGGGAAACAGAAGCTTCAAGAACTAGTATTAAATAATGAGTGCATTTCTTTTTCATAATCTGCCCATTCTGTTCTTCTCCTTGTTTATTTCTTTCTTGAATTCCATTCACCATAGCAACAACTTCATGTATTCATTGGCTCATTCTCTCCTTTTTTTATTCCATAAATATAATCCATGTTTCTGAAGTCATAATTTTGAAGTTTTCTTCCATTTTCTCATAATTCCTTTTTGACTCTTGCTATTTCATGTTAACTTTTAGCAACTCTTTTGACTTTAAGATTTAGCTAGCTTGACTGCTGCTTATTAATCTTTAGAATTTAAGGTTTAAATAGCCTTACACCTGTTTATTAACTTTTTGAACTGATTATTTAATTAGCAACTACTTGCCTCCCTAAGACTTCTCTATTTATAATTCATTAAATTACTTATTATAAGTTCAAGAAACTATTCAACAAGATACTTATATGTGATTTTTTTCAACAATAGAAAATTTAGAATTCTTGATAAAAATGTACAAACCCACTATGGAAGGACAGTAAAATGCTAAACCTATAGGCATCCACGGATGGGCAAATAACAAGCATGTGTCACAATTATATCATATAAATGCTGTGAGTTGTGTATTTCAATTAGATGTTAGAATTCAAGGATATAACATTGAATGTATGCATTCTGAATCGTAGTTCTATATAGATGCTGTTGGGTGGATAATAAATGTACCTGTAATGATTGACTAGGTTATGCAAATATTTCACTTGGGTAGCTAGAAATAAAATATTATGCACTTTTAAATATAATTTCCTTAGATTGTATACTTCTGACCATTTATCATTTTTATCTTATAGTCCTGTCTAACAGCCCTCTGGAAGAGATCATGTTTATTTGAAAAGACCAGGTTAAAGATAAGGAACCATAAGCCTTTAATTCTGGCCATCAAGTTTTCATCTAGAAAGCAAATACAATAAGTATTGAGATTCACAGCTTTATTATAGTGTGAAGCATTATAACTCTGTTTAAATTAAAATAATTATTTTAAAATTTGCATCCATTTATCTTACATTGAGATTCATGTTTGCATATACACAGATTTTTCTTTAAAGAGGAAAATGAAGGTTGCATACATGGAATCTTCTCATTTTAACTGTGAACTGAAAAGTAATGATTACCTTAAAGTTAACCCAGTCATTGTTGACTGGGGAAAAGTGTCTCCTTGGGTCTAGTCCAACACTCCAATTAAGGCATTACATTGCCTGTTTCCAAATAAATAAAACATTTTAAAGCACCCAGAGAATAAGATAAAATAGAGATGATCCTCTACAATCATCTGTACAAACATATGATCACAATTGGGACCCCATTGATAAATGGATGAAAAGAAAGACACTCTTATTGTTTAACTTTCTTGGCATCCATGATGAAAATCACCATGAAAAACCTCATAAAAATATACTTAGGCCTACATGTATATGAAATTACTTTTTACACATCAGAAAGACTTATTTTTCAGTCGCAAAAATGTACTAGAGCCCAGGCAAAAGTCTCCAGCATGTAACTGATTAAGATCTTATCAATTTCAGGCAGCAGGGCAATCAGGCAGCAGGGTAATAATCAACCAACCATCAGCCGACCAATGTCATCCCTGGTGAGGGGGACGCTTCATTGGCAGAGAAGCTGAACCATTTCTTTGCTTGCTTTGAAGTGGAGACATCAGAGACAGCTAAAGTACAGCCACCAGTCCATTGTAGCCCCCACATCATTGTGGAGGAATAGGAGGTGAGGAGCATTCTGAGGGCTGTGGACCCTAGAAAGGCTGATGGTCCTCACGGTATCTCTGGCCGAGTGCTTAAAGACTGTGCTGATCAGTTGGCTGGAGTCTTTTCCAGGATCTTCAATCGGTCTTTATCCCAGTCCACTATTCCATTTTGTTTGAAGGCTTCCACCATTGTTCCACTGCCAAAGAAGTTCCCTATCAATAACTTTAATGATTACAGACCAGTGGCACTCACTCCTATCATCATGAAGTGCTTTGAGAAATTGGTCTGCGGGCACATCATTTCTGGTCTTCTGCATACATTTGATAAACACCAGTTTGCATACAGAAGAAATGGATCTACAAAGGATGCTATAGCCATCACTCTTCACACTGCTCTGACTCATTTGGAACAGCGGGGTGGGCTATGTGAGGATGCTGTTTGTAGATTTTAGTTCTGCATTTACCACAATACTTCCACATAGAGTCGTGTCTAAACTTATGGATCATATTCAATCTGCCTTTGGATTATGGATTTCCTGTCTGGCTGCTTTTAGAGGGTCAGATTAGGTAATCATGCCTCTTCATCCTTTATTCTTAGCACCGGTACACCACGGGATTGCATGTTGAGTCCCTTACTCTATACTCTTTATGTGCATGGCTGCATTCCCACTTACACTAGTAATACTATTACTAAATTTGCAGATAATACAACAGTGGTGGGACTGCCTATCAAGATGAGGTGGACCAGTTGCTTTCGTGGTGTGGAGACAATAACTTGGTGCTCAACACCAATAAGACCAAGATCCGGCATCCAGTCCTTGTTTATCAATGGAGACCGAATGGAGCAAGTGGCCAGTTTTAAGTTTCTGGTGTTATCATAAAAGAGGACTTGACCTAGGGCACTCACACTGCAGCACTGGTCAAAAGGGCCCAGTAGAGATTATGCTACCTGAGGCTTCTCAGGAAACAACAAGGGGTTTTCAATTCAATTGTATAGAATGTGAAGGATGTGTGTTTGTGTTTTATTTTTATAGTCATAATATACACTGAAGGTGGCATTTAATTTTGTTGTACAAGGTGCAATGACAATAAAGTAAACTAAAGCTAAATATTAAGTGGTACTAATACTTTATGTCATCTTGATTCTATCCCTCTCTTAATGCAGCCTAGGACTGCATTGGCTCTTTTGGTGGCTGCAGACCTGATGGCACTGGCCACTCGTGTGATTATAGCTACTGTCCCCAACCTTCGCAGCTGCATGGACCGGCAGTGGGGGTGCAGCAGGTGGGGAAGGATATGGTTTCATGTGCACAACCAATAGCAATAGCACTTAGACTTATATCCCGTTTCACAGGGCTTTACAGCCCCTCCTCTCTAAGCAGTTGACAGAGGCAGCGTATTGCCCCCAACAATCTGGGTCTGCATTTGGTTTCTATTTTCTGCTGTATCTTCACATTTTTTAAAGTTCATTTTATGCTTATTTTCTTTGAGAATGTGTCTATCACAATTATCCTTCTATTTTGTTCCCTTTCTTTTTCTGTTATTTTTCCTAATATGACCTGTCTTTTGCGGTTACTTTTTAATCATTGTATCTTTAGAGGAAACTTTTAAATGCTTTAAATAAATAAAGGCACTAATCAGATCTCACCCTGGCATTAAAATGGAATGAACTGGTTGGATTGCATTTCTTTTATTATTAATATTATTAGTTTTTATATAATTTTATTAATGTTTTAAAGGAAAAATAAAAAACCAATTGAGAATAAAAAGAAAACAGAATAGAAAAAGAAAAGATAGGGGTGCAATAAAATAAAACATAGAGAAAGATAGACCCAAATAAGATTAACTTTTGATAACAGATACAGATAAAAGTTAAGTTCATCTCTTGTGCTACAATCACAATAAACCCTCCACTTTTAAATAGTCTATACAGTAGATATTAGAATAACTTTATTGTCACTTTAAATGTACACAAATGTATTTTAAACGGCATACATTAAAATGAAATTTTGTTGCATACAGCTCTCAAAGGGTCACCACCTCCAATATATGCTACATCAACTACACTACAAAATATAGTACAATGTACACTACATAAACTACACTACAAAATTATGCATATATTATATATCACGGAGAAGCAACACAATCTAGTTCGGATGTATACATGTACATGGCGAGAAAAATGAATCTTGCGAGTTTTACCAGACGGATGGCCTAGGGAACAAAGCTGTTCCAGAATCTGGTAGTCCTGCTAGAAATACTTTGAAACCCCCTCCCAGAGGGAAGCAACAGAAGCAGACCGTGAAATGGGTGTGTAGGGTCTCTAACAATGCTTTGAGCTCTAAGTACGTAAGCATTTATAAGCAGTATCCTGAATAACGGGAAGCGAGCTTCCTATCATCTTCTCAGCTGTCCTCACCACTCTCTGTATGAACTTTCTAGCAGTATGCACTGCTACCACCAAACCAAACAGTGATGCAGTTTGTTAAAATGCTCTCAATTGTGCCTCTGTAAAAAGTGGCCAGGACCAAAGGGGAGAGATGTGCTCTCCTCATCCAATGCAGGAAATGTAGATGCTGGTTTGCATGCTTCACTAAGGATGACACGTGGAGAGACCAGTTAAGATTGTTAGTTATCTGCACCCCCAGATACTTAATATTGTTGATCACTTCTACAGCTGCATCTTTGATACTGAGTGGAGTATGACTATACAGCTCTTTCTAAAATTTACAATGATCTCCCTTGTTTTATTAACATTTAGAACCAGGTGACTTTTATTTTACCAGTCCATCACAGCCTTCACCTCTTCCCTATAAGCATCTTCATTATCGCCCTGGATACGACCCACCACTGCCATGTCATCCGCACATCCCACAGTATGATTCGTAGCAGATTTGGCACAGCAGTCATGGGTCATCAAGGTGGACAATAGCGGACTCAAGACACAGCCCTGTGGGGGACTCATACTTAAGGAGATGGAGTTGGAAACTTTTCTTCCAACTCGCACAAACTGAGGTCTATCGATAAGGAAATCAGGTATCCAGTTACATAAAGGAGTATTAAAACCTAATAGGCCCAGTTTGTTCACCAAATGCTGAGGAATGATTGTGTTTAACGTTAAACTAAAATCAACAAACAGCATTCGCACATGAGTATTCTTCTCCTGCAGGTACGCCAAGCTAAGATGAAGCACACAGGAAAGCGCATCATCTATAGAGCGGTTCTTCCGATAGGCCAGCTGTAATGAGTCAAATGTAGGGGGAAGGCATGAAACCATATATACCAATCTCTCAAAACACTTCATCATACTGGAAGTGAGTGCAATTGGACTGTAATCTTTAAGGCATGTGATTATAGTTTTTTGGGGCACAGGTATATTACATCATTAACTCCGCATGTCCTAATTTCATTTTTTTTCTGCTCCCCACAAAGAGTCCAGATGAAGTTTCCAATTTAATTTAATCTGGCCAAGGTCTTTTCTGTAATCAGAGCCCTCAGTTCCGCTGTCTCCATCAGGTTTCAGTGATCCTCTTCCTTCCAGTGTTGGGTTGATGTTGCTGTCATATGCAAGAAAAGACCATGCAGGTTTTCCAGACTTTTGTCCATCAGTCCTAACAAAAATGGCCTGGATTGTATATTGATCTTCAAAGTTTTTTGAAGTCATATGTGTATTTCAGTACAGTATTTTTTAGCTTTTTTAGTAATTTAATTTAATTTAGCTTTTTTAGTAATTTAAGTCCATCAAAGGCAGTACAAATGGTGTTTACATTTACAACATACCTTGGAAATGTTGTCCTCCTAACCTGGATGCCCCACCAATAAGGTCTCCATCCACATCTTTGTGGCCCTTACAGATGAAAGAAAACTCCTGATTAGAAATGGATTTGGTTCTAAGTTTGTGGGTTTTCGTTTTGTTTTGCCAAGGAAAAAAAGTATGAGTGGAAAATGGAGAAACATTTTGTTTACAGAAGAAAAGAGTCCATCTCCTATCGAATATGTTGGGAATTTTATAAAATGAGGCTTTCAGTCATTTCTCTTCTGAGAAGATTGGAAGAGTTGGGGGGTTTCATCCAAGGGAGGTGAAATGCAGTGCCAATTAACCTTTGTCTCCCCTCCAGATAGATTCAGCTTTAAGTAGCAAAAACAAAAACTCTTTTTTTATTAGTTCAAAATTCATAAGAGGAGGCTGTGAAAAGCTGAGCACGGATCTCCTTCCCAAACCTGTTCCCTTTGCCTCTTGTATCTCCCCCTCCTCCTCCTCTCTCAGGCTCTCAGGTGCCCATGGGTTTGCCCTGCCACACCTGAAGCTGCCTCCTCAGTCAGCCTCCCCATCATCTCCTGCACTGCACACACATCCTCTCCCTGCCCGAATCTGCACACGCATCCTCTCCCCTCCCCACCGCTTTCTCAGAGTCTCTACCACACATGCACAGCACAAGGCATTTCCTGTCATTGTCCACTGATTCACCACCCAACCTTTCTTTCTTTTTGGCCTTCATTTGCTGCAGCAGCATCTGAAAGGAGCCTTCGCTCGGTGGCAAGTGGGAGATCTGGAAGTTAGGCTGTGTCCTTCATCCTCTGCACCGCTTCCCCTGTGCAGTTCTCCTAATAATCTCCTTGCCTAGCCCCCCAGCCCCAGCCTGTCTGCCTGGAACCCCAATCACCCGCTTACATATAGAATACTTAGTTAATCACTCTGACTTTCTTTCAGTAAACGGTCCTATAAATGAATAAGTATTAGGGCAAAAGATTCATCGAGTGAAGGCGGCATGCTAGAAATTGGGAGGCAGTGATTCTAGTCCGGCTCTAGGCATGAAAGACAGCTGCATGACTTTGTGCCATTCACTCTCATTCCAGCCCACCTCACAGAGTTGTTGTCTGGGGAAAACAGTGCAAGGAAGGAGTATTAGGTATGTTCACCATTTTGAGTTACTTATAAAAACAATTAAAGCTGGATGTAAATAAATAAATACATAAAATCTGAAAAGAAACCATGAATGCCACTGAATGGGAAATGTCTCTTCTTCTTCTTGAAGTCACTTATTCAGATGTGAACACCTGGATGGGTTTGTTCTTCAAGGTTGTTCCACAAAGTGAGAGGCAGGCTAAAGCCACGGCACTGACAGCTAACAAAACCTCTTTGAAAATGATGAATTAAAGTAACTAAACTATTGTGGCCTAAACTCTCAGGGGCTATGTTCTGGGTCCCAATGCTTATGGATGGGGACTGTAGTCCAACATAAATCAATGTCCCAAAGTAAAAGCGATAATTATACTGGGATATTTCATAAGTTAAAAAAAAAAGAAGTCTGGTTTGAATATATGACCTAAACGTGCAAAAAAGTAAAACATAATGCGGGCCAGACATTTCTCAATGGGATTGGAAAACTGGAGATAGAAGAAAGAGAAATAAGTAAAGGAAATGAATGTGGAAGTAGAAAGAGAAAAAGCGCTGCATAAAAGTGTTAAGAGTTAGATTAATCCCCCAACAGAATTGAAAGTGAATGTTTGTAATGATGATATAGAATTTTCTCAGGAAATAGAGAAAAGAATTATATATATGAATACATTTTGCAAAAATGATGAAAGCATGCATTGTATATTCTGTATTGAGAGGAAAAATATTCATAAAGAATATAATCAAAGAGGTCTAGGAATATTTAAGAAATTGCAGAGTGATTTTGACAGAAATAAAAAAAAATTGGAGCTGAATGAAGAGGGCTAAACAAAGCAGTAAGGTACATGGAAATAAAAATAAAAGTGATGAAATTATTTGAGATGAAATTGAACTGAAGAATTGCTGGACGGATTTCATAGTACATAATACATCAAAGAGTGGAGCTGAGATGAACAGCATTCGTGTCCAAGAGAGCCTGGCTGAAAAGGAAGTCAAATTGCGGTGGGAGTGTTGAAACTATGGAACTGCTACAAGTGCCTGTGATGAACATGAAACATGCCAAGATATGCTTGACTGATGGAAGATTGTATGACTCGTCTAACAGGTGTAAGATTGGCATCTATGCCTGACGACTCACAATCTCAGCTGCCACCTGGGGCTTGCTTGTGCTTTGCTGCTATGCAGTGACAGACTGCCATGAACTGTGGGGAGGGGGAATGAAAGGGGGCCTGCTTCGGGAAATGAAATCATGTGCTGTATCTCCTTGAGATGCTGTCTCAAGGTCACTCATCTGGAAGAAGGAGGGAGTCGTAGACCAAACTATGCTTGGACTGACCGCTGGGAAGACATCTTGCCTGAACCTGATTGGTTGCACTGGGGTGGGCTACAAGAGACAGCTAAGGGTGGGAAGTGTAGAACTTAGGGATTTTGGTGCATGATTCTCAGCTTTGAAATACTGCAGTACAATTGATCTCTAATAAAACCATACCTCTCTTAACAAATGGAGACGAGGATCATTTTTATCTGGGGATTCGAGCTGTGGGCGTCTGACAGTTATGCTTCTTGATTCATCTCATGGCAAAATCAAAAGGGGATAGCCTTTTTCTAAGAGATTTTATTTGAAGGCAGGAGCTTTTAAGAATTGCAGCTGTCCTCAACTCCTTAGATAATATTCTAATGCTATCAACTTGAGTGAACTTTTCTCCTATTGGAGTTTGTATGGGACTGCAGTCTTAAACATGTGGATTATTAATGTTGGGTTGGCTGAAATGTGAGTGCCAGCCAAATAATATTTACAGCAAACATCTGATGCAAGCTTCTGCCTTTAATAAAATCTGTTAGTTGGAAAAAGAGGCTCGCAGAGTCCTTCTGATTCTTTGGCCACCATAGGATAACACTGTTCTCCTCCTGAAAGGGTGGATAAAGTGCACAGGATTGAATTGTTGAATATCTTCTGAGAACATGTAGTTGAAGGATAATTTCTGATTGAGTTAAGAATGTTACACAATGAAGCTAAATGGAGTGCTTAGCAAATGGTTCAAAACTGAGCAGTAAGTAAAAATAGATGTTTAATGTGTATATGGGCAAATGTACGAAGAAGGCTTGTGGGGAAACCAGGAATGTGTTGACTGCAAATATGAATTTTGCAGGGATTTTTGTATCATCGATAAATTGCATGGATCTGAAAGTTAATGTATCAAAGACCAAATTAGTAGGCTTTAAACAGTGAAATGGGCTGTATAATTGCACATTACACATGGAGATAAAATATAGAGAAAGTAGGTGAATTTACTTACTATGTTTACTTAAAACAGAAGAACAGATGGAAAAAAATTAAGAAGCATGCATCTGCTAGTAGAAAAGGCATCGCATGTGTTCTGTTGTGAAGAGTGAAGGTTTATCAAAAGCAAAAAAAAAAAGACAAATGTGGTTGTTAGCAAGAGCAGAATTCTGGTCACTTTGTTTTGTGGAAGTGAAGGTTGGGTGCAGTGGGACTTAAGAAGGGGGTATAGTTTAGGATTAGTACAAATTCAAATAGGGCAATTGAAAAATCGATACCAGGTCACGTTTAACGAGAGCCAAAATTCAGCTGGTGGTCAGCTAGCCCTGGGGTGGCTGAGGCATGCACTTGTGCGCTTTGGGGTTTCAGACCTTCCGGTGCAAAATGTGGAAAAGGAGGAGAGCTCAACCAAGAAGAGATGTATTTTGCAGGAAGCAGGACACGCTTTGGATATGGGATTGTCTTCTTTTACAGTTAGGCCTTGACTTACAGCCACAGTTGAGCCCCAAATTCCCATCGCTAAGGGAGATAGTTGTTAAATGAGTTTTGCCAAATTTTATGACCTTTCTTAATGTCAGCGTTCCAAATAAACTCTCCAGACAATTCAGAACTCCAAAACAAAGTCCATAAAAGAAAGAATTTATTAGAGAAGTCATGTTGGCTCATTTGGGGAAAACCCCCGAATCTGAATTCCCGTGTTTTCCCCTGTCCTGACTAAAACTCATAGCCTGCCCCACTTAGTGACTCCCAGGTCACATTAGCCAATCAACCTCCTGTCTCAGCTGTTGCCAAATTCTAGCCACTCCCCTCCAGGTGCCAGCAGCTTGTCCTTGATCTCTGGCGAAAGAATGTTGCTGTATCTATACTCCCTTCGCTACTCTCCTGTTCCCACAGCCTACCCATCTTCCTGCTGTGGCAGCCCGGAATCTGAATCGAGATGGATCCAGGGCTGACACTTACCACAGTTCTTAAGTGAATCACTGCAGGTGTTTAGTTAGAGAATCGTTAGAGTTTCGTTAAGTGAATCTGGCTTCCCCACTGACTTTGCTTGTCAGAAGGTCGCAAAAGGGGATCACGTGACCCCGGGACACTGCAACCGTCATAAGTACGAGTCAGTTGCCAAGGGTCTGAATTTTGATCACGTGACCCTGGGGATGCTGCAACGGTCATAAGTGCGAAAGACAGTCATAACTCGTTTTCAATAATATTGTAACTTTGAACAGTCAGTAAATCGGCTGTTGTATGTCCAGGGCTTCCGGTATTTCTTTCCTTTTTCTTAATCTCTCTTCGCAGAGCACTGCGTTCCCCAAGAGAGAGCAGCTCAAAGAGCATTTCTGGGCCTTGGCGTGAGCTGCAAAAGAGGCTGCAAAACTCCAGGCCAAGCCGAGACCTCCCGGCCATCTCAGCTGTCTTGACCCAGCTGCCCTTCAGCCCTGCCAGGACTGGGCCACGAAGGGCGCTTTGTACTCCAAAACATCTTTGCTTTTCTTCCTTCTAGAGTGTTCTGCAGTGTCTTCCCCAGAAAGGTAAATATCAAGGTTTCTGAGATCAGACCTGTGGGCTTGTGCTCCTTTAGCAGAGGGAGCAGCTTGTTTAGCACCTGCGAATTCAGAGGAGTCTCTTTCTCCCATTTTGGTCCCAGTTGCTCTTTGGCAAGTCTTTCCACCAAGCTTTAGAGCACAGCTACTTTTCAGGCTCTGCAGTTTTTCTCCTGAATCCTCCCCCACCAAACAGGGCAAAAATGCGGCAAAGCGGTACCAGAGCCCAGGGCAGGAAATGCAGCTTCCTTGCCCTTGGAAAAATCTTAATCCCAGGAAAAGCGGAGGCTCCTTGTATCCTCCAAAGTAGGTCAAAGTGTGTGCAAAACGTACAATGCAGAGCAGGTTTCAATCCTTTCTCTGCTCCTCAGCCCTTCCCATTTATGAGCTCAGGAGCGGAAACAGAGCTCAAGCCCACAGGCTGAGCGGACGGAGGATTCAGGAAATGTCTTTCCGCTAAAAGTATGCAGTATGAGGACCCTCCCCATCCACCGCTCCCACCCCCCGCACCCAGAAATGGAAAAGGCTCCCTGAACTTTTAGGAACTGAGTAACCCCTTGCTTAGCCAAGACCACCTCTTCAACAACAAAGAAAAGAGTGGAGCCACTTTCTCTTGGTGCTTGCAACCTTCACCACCTGAAGAAGAGTGGAAGAAGCCAAGTGGGGGGTGGGGGTGGACCACCCACCCAGCCTACACCTGTGGGAGTATTTGTATCCCAGAGCACAGCCCCTGGGAAGCCTACAGTAGAGATGAGCAAATGTCTCTTTTGCAAACTCATCAAGTCTGATTATTCTCCATACTTTACGCAAATCTGTTCACTTTATTGAATGTCTGTTTAAGAGCCCTGGGCGTAAAGAGGCTTCTTTCACTTTTTCTAAGTGTTGGGTCTTCATGATGTCACTGCGTCTTCTCCCTGGTTTTCTGCATCAGAGCCCAGCATCACTTCTGGCTGCTCCTCAGTTTCCCCCTTTGGGGGAAACAAATCTTGCCATACAAGAGTGGGTGATGAAGTGGGAGGAATCCTTGACAACATGCCTGAAAGGTCCCCCGTTGTCCTTCATCTCATCACCTGTCAGCCAGGATGCTTTGGACATGGAAATATTGGTCTTCTGGGAAACCAGCATTGTTTGGTCAAATATCTATCTGTCTGTCTGCCACCTACGGCTTTTTCTACATTTCGCTCTGCTGATTCAGATTTCTTGGATTATGCAGACCCTAAACCCCCAAGCACACAAAAGAGTGTTTGGTAACTGTTTCTCACACTGGTTGGTGATCTTTGCAGGGAGGACAGATGAAGCTCTGGAAGCCAGAGGCGCCTGGGATTGCAGGGGACAGGTTAATGCCTGTATATTCTTTTTTTAAAATTTATTTGAAATGAGTAGACCACTTGTCGAATGAATATTTTCAAAGGAATTTGTTGACAATTAACATGTAATAAAATAAAAATGATATAATCCAGAGCTATTGGTATAATTGGCAACAAGCAAGGCCAAAGACTGATGATGTTTCCAAGCTTCCCACTTAATTTACAGAGAGAGAAATTCTACAGACAGTTTCTCCCAATTCCTTGAAAAGAAGAAATGCTTGAAGAATGGCACTGAAGGGCTTTTTCTCTTAGCACTGATGATGGGAGCAGGCCAGAAAAAAGCCAAAGAGAGAGTTTCTAGTAAACTCCACTCCTTGCATTTAAAGAGACCAAGCCAAGGAGGCTTCAACCACTGGAGGAATGGTTGCTTCATTATCTGCGCCCTCAGTTTAAGGAGTAAGGAAGATGACTTTGGCAGAGAAATGCAGGATCTACTGCCTAGGTAAAGGGGGCTGAAGCATTTGTTAAGTCCAGAAGGTACAGCTAACATTTGGAAGTGGCTCAGGCAAATGCCATCTTAATTCAGTGAAGTATAAGAAGAAGCAGGAGATACACAATCACACTTATAGGATTCTGTTATTGCAACCACTGTTCTGTCCTCACTACACGTTACTCTGTGTGCAGCTCGACATGCAGCTAAACCCACCTATCCTCCATAAAATAGACTATGCGCGTATATCTGGATGCTTTATTAAAGAATAGGATGTGGTGAAACTGGGGAAAATAGGAATACATACAATGAGAACCAAATACAAGATAGGCAGTATTGAGTTGCTGCTGAACATAACAATTAATAAATATAAGTAATCTAAATATCACCAGCGGTGCTGTATATGTGGGATGTAGGTTTGGATGAATATATGCCACAGATTAGGCTGGATTCTTCCTGGTGCTTCTGCCTCATCCAAATGCCAAATGAAATTGGAGTCTGACTTCCCAGCGTGCATTTGTTTTGAGAGATAAAGGGGTCGGGTCGGTTTCAAAACAATATAGATTAGTATTCGCCCCTCTGGCCACTAGATGGGGCTAGAGAGCAACAACAGTATAAATAAAAATTATATGCTGGGGCATGGTAACTACTCTCAATAAAAGTAGTCTTCGCATTCATGTGAAGTTGATTCCTGGTATGGTCTACATTGTGGGTTGGTTGGCACTCAATTACCTCTTCACATTATAATGGCAGGTATGATTTCAGGGGAAGAAATGGCAAACTGAAGATGACTTTCTAAAAGTGGAGCTAATAACTGCAGTGCAATGAAAAATCGGTGAGCAGACCACTTCTTTATACTTCCTCTATGGACAAGGAGAACTTGAAATCACCCACAATTTCTCCAGTCTGTTGCTCATCAAGAGGAGACTACAGTTTCCAGCAGATTTAGACCTCTGGGAAACAAGGAATAACCATCTTGCTAAAATTATGGTTAGTGTCTTCAAAAGACATTGCATTGCATGCTTTCTATTCACTTTTGGAGATTGTTTGAACTGCTTTTTAGTTATTAGGAACCTTTGGACTAGGGGTTCAGATGGATTTGAAATGAAATTTTGGAATTAGTCATAATGCTGTTCTTTTAATTCTCTTAAAAACATGATAGGATGAACCCTGGACACTAGATGGTATCAGAGGGAACTAAAGATTACAGTATTGGACTTACAGGGATGGATGGATGGATGGATAGATAGATAGATAGATAGATAGATAGATAGATAGATAGATAGATAGATAGATAGA
>JANHFL010008247.1:0-15471 GCA_032468155.1 Oxyrhabdium leporinum
TGAATCTTTTCCTTTTTTAAATGTTTTTTTTAGTCTTATACTCCGAAAAATATGGTGTTTTATTTTTTAAACTCTTTAGTAGCTTCTTTTACTTCCAAACAACCCATGTTCACATAACTTTTTATAACTGATTAAATTTATCAGATATTTTAATTATTAGCTTTTTGATTTGTATTTTGTTCCAGCCCATCTTTTTTCCTGTTCCATAATAATAAGTGGCATGTCTTATTTGCAGACAATTTTAAGCGGATCACTGCAGATTTTTCCCTCTGATTATTGATTGCTATCTCAAAAAGGAGAATCTCAGCACTCAGATTAGTTACTATCAATCTACTTCTCAACAAAAACACTTACTTCTGCTTCTCTGCCTTGTACTGTTGCGTGCAATCATCAAATAGCTTTTGGTTCATCTCCATAAACAATTTCAGTGCATTGTAGATCAACCCATGGATAGTCCTGCAGAAGACAGAAATTATGATAAATTATTTAAAATGTCTCCAAAACTCTTTGGCAGAGATTAAAAACACCCCTGAGGAAAACAGGATGCTCCACACTCTAAATTCCTAGCACATATGCTTACAAATTTATTTATTGGTCAAACAGGCATTCCAAAAACGTCCAAAAACAACCACTTACAATTCTCAGTACTGAATGAAAAAAAATTACCTCCAAAGCTAGTGTGCGTGCATAAAATTCATATTCCACCCCCACCCCCGCAAAAAAAGATGATGTTAGGCAAATAGAGCACAAGCAACACATTCATTTCTCTTTTGGAAATTTAACTTGCATATTTCCAATTAGTGCCACTGATGCTCTTCTACTTTTCCTCCCATGATGAAAATGTAGGAGCCTAAACTAAATATAGCAATATTATCACCCTGTCATGAATAATTCTTGACAGAAAAGCAAGCTGAAGATCCCTAATTTAAAATTTCACTTATCCCAAGACACACTGAAATACGGTACCTACTTGTTCCAATGACTTTTGGAATTTTTGTAGAGTGCTGGAAACATGATAGGAAGGATTTTGGCTGCATTGTCACTGATCAAACTCATGATATATTCATTATTCCAATAATACAATGCCCTCTCTGCCACCTGTATAAATAATGAAAATGAGACTTAGTTAAAAATAGAAAAAAGTAGGCATTCTTAATGTTGCCCATCATAAGGTGGGCACCTGAATTTGGCATAATTTTAAATAGATGAACAGCTATTAGATGCTTATTAAATTTAAAATTCAATCTATTTATGTGATATTTTATTAGCTTGGCTTATTACTGAAATTCCATTCTTTTAACAAATCAGAATAAGAATCTATGGTGAGTGGAAAACAGATTTCTCTGAAAATAAATGCTTTTTGTAATACTAGTTAAGTATATAGCAGTCATGTGTTTTTTGTTATCTGCCAATGTCCTAGGAAAAATTGAAAATGTCTACTGCCCAAGTACCGATACTAAAACTCTCTCCTAGCTTTTAACTCACCTGGAAGTGTGGACTAGAGACACATTTGGCCAACTGTCTGAACAGAGATTCCATAACTTTCACAAACTCAGAAGGCTCAATGACATCCAATATTTCTTCTAGCTCATTCAGAAACATAACTTCCTTGGGGCTGTGTGTTTTTGGCCAAAATTTTAGCAACCCCATTATCACCTAAAAGAAAAAAAGCAAGCAGATTAAATATATCATATACAACCGATTTTGTAGTCTAGAAGCCTTTAATTTTGAATAAATCTTTACATTTTTGCATATGCCATGTAGTATGAAACACGATATTTATAGAACATTTCTGACTCCTGTATATCTCTTTCTGTATGTAACAGAATAGGATTTTTAACCTTTTTTTCCTTGTTATTTTAAAAGCTATTAATATTAATTGCCATTCACAACCAGTTTAGTGTAATATCTAAGGTGCTGGCTTAAAAAAAAAAAAGGTGATCGTGAGTTCTAGGCCTGTCTTAAGCATTAAATCCAGTTGGAAAACTCTTTCTCAGCTCAGCCCATCTCACAGAATTGTCTATAGAAGGCAGGAATATTAAGCATATTACCGTATTTTTCACACTATAAGACACACTCCCCCCCGCCAAAGTGGAAATGTCTGTGCGTCTTATGGAGCAAATATTGCGACGGGCAGGGGGTTGGTGTGCCACCACCGGGGAACGGTGCCGAGCAGCTGATTGGCGGTTGGATCGGTCTCCTGGAATACCGCCAATCAGCAGTTTTAGGTGGCGGGGATCGCCACTGCGACCGCCTATTGCCATTTGTTCGCCACTGCCTGTTTGCCGTGGCCCCGGCAGCAGCATCAGCAGCAGCTCAGCTCAGTTGACCGGTGGTGGGTGTAACGGAGCGGAGCCCTGACGAGCCATGTGCTGGGATTGCGATAACGTGCTGAAGCTGACCAGGCTGTTTGCTGTTTGCTGCAAGGACACTAGCCAGATGAAAACTGTCCCGTGATCATTTGTAACCTTCCCAGCAGGCTTTCGACAAGCAAAGTCAACAGTGGAAGCTAGATTCATTTAATGACTGCATGATTTACTTAACAACTGCAGTGATTCACTTAACAACTGTGTCAAAAAAAGTCATAAAAAGGGGCACAACTGACTTAACAACTGCTTTACATAGCAACGGAAATTTTGGGCTCAGTTGTGATCGTTAAGTCCAAAACTATCTTATGTCTATTATTTCATGAAAATATTCCAAATTTCTTCCCATTCTAGTATATTCTATGTTCTCCTTCAAATATTAATTCTACTAATACTGCTAATCTCTGGAAGAATAATTACTTAAAGAAAATGATTGGAAACAATGTATATTTTCTTTGCAAAATTAATGCAGATATAATTTTCTTGATGAACAATACGATTTACTAGCAAACAGATTTACGATTAATCCCATCTATTTGTACGCACTTAGATGTAATACCAAACTACTCCTTAGTGCAAGAAGTAACAGCAAACAGCAAACATAAACAGCATCCTCTTTACTTTCCAGTCCTATCCTTCCCAATAATTTTATACATTTAAGATAACAGAGTCCATAAACTTTGACTTATGATCTAAAAAAACAAAATCATGGAAAAAAACTTGAACAAATGGGATGTGAGATTGTGAGGAAAAAGAAACGTGACATATACCTAGACATAAGCAAATTACAGATAGAAGAGATGTTGGGTAACAGTTTAGCACATAAACAGCAACTCAGTTCAGCTTGCAAAAAGCATGGAAGAGATTGAAAATGTTCAAAGGGACACTGACTTAATAAAGCACTAGGAAAAGAGAGGTGGAAGATTGCTGTAATAATTTCAAAAATTCCATACTATACTGCATGCGATCAAAACAAAAATCAGAATGGAATATTTTACAGCAAAGTAAAGTGTTTCATGTAAATGCAAAAAATGGAATTCTGGTTCTGTGTTGTTTAATACTAACATCAGTAATTATTTTAACAGCAGCTTAGCCAAAAATTGCTTTAGCAGATTAAATTATGGAGATTATTTTTAATTAAATAACATATACTTAATCTAAGAATTAAGGGCATGCTTCCTTTTTTTCCTTGATGGCTATTTTGATTCTGATGAGTGATTGTCTTTTTAAAATAGTTTAGGTCAGTGGCCGTATGTAATTTTTAGTATATATTGGAGTGCTCACATTAAATGATTGCTGTGGAGATAGCATGATAGAAGCAGTGAGCTCCTCTTTGCTGGGAATGTACAAGCTAAGGTTGAACAACTCTTTATTGTGGATGCAAAATAGCATAAATGTTATTTATGCTTTTTCCTATTCTTCTTCAGAAATGGAATGAAATTGTGCATGAATCTGTTAGTCTATTAGATAATTTTGGAAAAGATCATTTTTGCCTGATCGTCAAAGAACTAATTTAACTATGTACAAAATGTATGCTTTTTTTCTGTCACATAAACTTAGAATTCCTAAAAAGCAGCACATTAAAAACAGTGACATTGAATGATTAAAGATTAGCAAAAATTAAAGAACACCATTCCAAAACAGCAGGTGTGGAGCCATTAAGCCAAACAATACAGGAAAGATTGCACATCAAATACTTGTTTCAAAGAAATTGAAAAACTTTCAAAAATTTGAAAAACAGACAAATCTCTCAAGAGACTGGCTTCAAGAAGCAAAGCTTCATAATAGAAAAGGTCTGCACAAGTATCAATCAGTTTTGCATAGGTGAGACATGAAGCAAGATATTTCTAAATTGATAACAATAGTTTGGCCAAGTTAGGAAAGAGCAAAGAAGATTTTTAATAACCTTTGACCTAAACTTTAGGCTTAAAAATCTCCACCAGCAGTTTGAGTTGGGCTTAGAATGGAAATGAGAGACAGTAAAATTAGATAGCACCATCTTGCCCGTTTCCAAAGTGTTCCATTCTATTATTCATTAAGTGAAAATAAAAACATTTTAACATTAATTTATATAAACTATTCTGAATTGTATTCTCCTGAATATCCATGAAAATCTACAAAGAGTAATATTACAACCATCTGAGCCTCACAGAGAAAAGCTTACCGGTTCAGTCAGACTGCTGTCTTTTTCCAAGAACTGCACAACACAATATGCCAACTGCAGAAAGAACATAGTATTCAAGTATTATGAAAATGACTGGCCAGGGACAATTTATAAGTATTGGGATATAAATATATAGTATTTATAATGTTTTGTGTTAAACTGCAAATTAAATCTGTCCCTAGAGGTCCTATGCCTCCTAGCCTACTAAGGCTGCAATTCTATATAATCACAAGCTCAGAGAACGAACCTCCACCCTAATTCTATATAGTTATCTTTTCTGCATAAAACATCCAGCAGAAGAAAGGAGGAGGTGCAATGGGAAACACCAGCGAAGCAGCTGAGAGAAATTTCTCTATTTTTACTTCTGCTCCTTCCTCTGAACCACCTGGATTGCAGCATGTTTGGCCTTAAGGTAAAAGCCCCAGCTCAGAAACAGTTGAGGATTCTCTGGGTTAGTTATCCAGTCACTGACTGTTTTTGAGAAGGCCTGCATTTATAGCCAGATGGATAAGCAATTGGAGAGTTGACAGTTTTGTACCAAGAATGATTTTGGCATTTAATCTGGGAACTAATTAAATGTTTGGCTAATGAGGTGGCCAGTGTTCAAAAGAATGATATGGTGGGTGGATGGGTTTGGAGGAGAAAAAGGAAACAGTACTTTAGGAACATACATATTGCAGCTTACCAGAAAAGAGTTTAATCAGACACAGTCAATTAGACTGCTTGCCCCTAACAACTTAACAGATCTTGGGTTACATAGGGAATTTGGGATTTTCCCAGAGGACTTGATAGGAAGGTTGGCCCAAGGCTTTAGGTCACAATCTTGAACAGGCTGGTGACAGAGGCCCTGGACTACATTGCTTTATTGCAGCCTTTCCCTGTAAGCTGATTCTATAATGTCCTTATTTTTCTGAGAAGCTCCAAACATTTCAGTTCCACTGGAGAAAGACAAAGAATAAATCTGATCAAGAGCCTATATTCAGGATTGCATTATGGCAATAAGGCCAGCAAAACATCATTATTTATTTGCCCTTCTTGCATTTGCCCAGTTCAAGGTAACTCAATCTTTGCCAGGGAAGAATGGATCACCAGAAAATCTACAAGGCCACTGTGAAAACTTCTAAGAGTCCTGCAAACTGTGAGCTCAGCCACCTGTTTATTAGATCTGTATCTTTCCTGGATTGTTAAACTGTCTGGAAAATGTCATGTGGTTTTGATTCCACATGATACTGTCAGCCTTTTTGAGGGAAGGGAGTGGTTCCTGCAGCCTTAAAAGGAATGGAGGTATGCTCAAGGCATTGTCTTTGGACCCAACAATTATGGACAAAATCCCATTGGTCGAGAGATATTCAACTGTACATTCCAGGCCGCCCAGGTGATGCTGTGGATAGATGCTATGCAAGTCTAACTGTGGAAATACAAACACGAGCTTAATCCTAACGGGACCAAAAGGTTATGGATATTTGGGTCGCTGATCTGGGAGACTTTCCATCTCTCATCTTGGCGGGGGTAACAATTACCTATTTAAGACTGGGGAACAATCTGAGAGTCTTCTTGGCCTCATAGCTTCTACTTGAAGAATAGGTAACAACCCTGATCTATTCCTGAAGAGATTTCTGGCAAAACCATATAGTGTCACCAACTGCATTCATTGTTGGCTCACAAGGCCCTCCAAAGGGTCACCCATGCGCTAGTCATGAATGGATTATTGCAATGCACTCTAGGTTGGGCTGCCTTTAAAGTTCACTTGGAAGCTACAGATGGTCTAAACTGTGCCAGCAAGAGCAGTATAGGATGTCACTGCTCCTGAACCTGCACCGACAGCCATTTGGTCTCAGATGTAAAAGCCCTTCATAGCCTTCAGGGCCTGGACATTCATAGCCTTCAGGGCCTGGACATTTAAACAATTACATATCTCCAACAGTTTCCACCTGTTCTGTAAGATCAAATAGAGCGGGCATCCTCCAGTTCCCTTTGATTAAACAATGTCATCTAGAAGAACTCTTGAAATGTGCATTACAGCACCCACTTGTTAGAACAGTAAACCCCCAGAGATATATATTACTCCCATCCTGATGATATTTAGGAAATTGCTGAAAGCCAAGTTATTCTCCCAGGCCCTGAGGTGGGTAAATGTTGACCTCTTATAGAATATTTTATCTGTAATGTTTTTCCCCTGATGTCTATGATCTACGTTCTCTTATTACTGTTTTTTGTTTTAAAGTTGTAAACTGCTCAGAATCTTGTGGAATTGCGCAGCCTCTAAATTGTTAAATTAAACTATACTGTCATAGTCTTCTCAGCAATACGATTTCTGGATGTGGTTCCAGCCATAAAGAATCTGGTCTTGCTTCTCAGTTAAGCTGGGGTAATCCAAAATAAAACAGAGATCGTACAGTAAGAACTTGGCCGGGAAGAACTTGTTGAAGTTCTCCTGATTCAACAAAACTGAGACTTTTTTTAAAAAATATCTCCTATGATTGGCTTTGTATTAATCATTTACTGAGATTGACTACTAACCATATGTTAACCTAATAATCTGGGTTCTATTAATCATTATATACAATGTTTGTATATAATGTATATGATTAATAGATCCCAGATCTGATGTAGATCAGTCTCCACTGTCGCCAATAAAAAGTTGTCTCAGAATGTTTGAGGACCCTCTAGAACAGCCAAGAAGTAACTAATATTAAAGGTTCAAAGAAAATCACTGCCTTTCACCTTCAGGGGAGATATCAGTGGATCATGGTCATTTTTTTAGATAGTTCTTGTGTTTATAAAGATAGGTCTGAACACAAAGTACACACTCCAGCATCAGAATAACAGACATTGATTTACATCTCTAAAAAAATAAATCCATGAAGGGCTAAGATAAAAAAAATAGCTACCAGTTAACAAGGTTATATGGCATCTTTAGAATGAATGCATATATTTTTCTAATGGGAAGCAAGATAGCCCATTAAATAGGCCTTTAGTCTAATCTGTTGAAGTTTCATCTTACAGTTCTAATATAATCACATTAGATGAAATAACATTAGGAGTTGACAAGCCAACTGGAGAACCTGAGGAAGTGTATTGGGAAAAAAAAGCAGGTGTTCTGGACAAAGTTGCAAACTGCTTCCCTACAGAAAGTCCAAAAGTTTAGAAGCAATGCTTAGAAAATTTAAAGACAGGCAAATGGGACCAAATCTACCTTCCATTTCAGAGCACTTATAGAATGTACTGCACATTACCAGAATGAATGTCTTACCTGAGGGTGATAGACACTCAAAGATTTCACTTTGTGTAATGGTAACAAGACCCGGATGAGGAACATTTTGTGCTCTTCTTTCAAGGGCAAAGCAAATCCATTGATTATACTGAGAAAGGAAAGAATCATGAATATCAAGGACTTGTGTGCATCTGTGTATATGCATGTATAAACAACTGTTTTCAACTCCCACCATGCTGTTGCCTCATCATCAGGATATCCTATAGAACACATCTACACAATTCTCCAAGAACTCCATGGCATTATTCATGGTGTATGGGAGGGAGGGACTCTTGCAACATGACAAATGGAAAACTCACCTGGCAGTAATCATAAAATTACAAAAAAACTACTGATAAAAAAAATAAGAGTAACGCAGAATTATCTTACCTCCCTAAAATCTCTAACAATTCTGCAATTCCATTGTGATGTTCTGTCTCATAAATAAACCTGGAATATAGAGAAGGTATGTGTTAGGCTACTAAGAAGCAGGTTTCAGGGAGATAGGTGATACGATTCTCATTTTCTAGTGCAGAAAACCCAAATTATATAAACACATGTGCTGACTTCCTTCTGTTTCCAATGAAGAGATATATAAGGACGTGTTTATGTTTAGACAAGGAATTAAGACTAGAAGACCCAGAGACAGGATTTTAGAAGGGGCAAAAAGAACTAGGTAGAGTGATGGAAAATGGATTGAACTTTGAAAAGCTGAACTAATAAGAATCTAGCTCTGCTCTTCACTCATCTGTCAAGTTGTGCTCAACTATTTGATGATTTTCATTTGAAGCTCTGATTTACAAATTTTCTAAGAGGATGCTTCATACAATAAGTGACACTTTTTTCACTTATCTGCTCTGACAAAACACCTTACAGGAATATAGGTGAACAACTTTAGGGCAAAACCCAGTAATACCTTTCTGTCAGGGGCCTATCATATGATCCCATAAGATGGTTAAAGAGCTCCCTTACTCCTATAACCGAAAGTTGATGATTGAAAGTCGTTAGAAATCTCACATAAGAATAACAAGCTATCTTTTGAACAGAAAGACAGTATATAAATAGACAATAAAGGTGAATGTTACCTCAAGATGAAAGACTTATTTGGTATATGATTCTGTATCCAATTTAAAATTACTCTGCCCAAACCAATTCCCACAAACTAGACTATACCATTCCTGGCTGCTCTCAGTATTTCTTTAAAAAAAACCATTTAAAAATTATATTGCCACATTTCTCTAGGAATAAGTAATTTGTCTCTTCATCTGCCAGGTACAGCCAGAATAACCAATAGCAACGGGCTATGGGAATTTCAACTTGCTTATCCCTATCCAACATCAACTTATTCAACAGGTTTTTCCTTCTCATTTAACTTATGGAGCTAATTAAAAAGGATCCCAAATAAATTCAACTCACCTCCTCATTCAAGGTAGATGTTTCACCTACTTAGTAAGTAAATGATTACCTATTATTACTACTACTTACCTATAAAATATGTTGTTTATTTGCCTCCTTATATATGCTCGGAGGCCCAAAAACTTCCCATAAATCCTATGCAAAATTGTCTTCAGAAAGTCTCGTTCTCTGGGATCTTCACTATCAAATAAATCCAGCAGCTACAAAAGAAGGATTGAATAAAATCCATTATCCCAAACCTACTCCAGATTGCTTAGCTTCTGCTGGGTTAACAATCCAGAGATAAGCACATTTGAAAGGTGTCAGCACAAGGAGGTAGCAACATCTTTAACCATGAAGATCTCTAAACTATCCAGAAAACAAGCTATGAAGCTTTTCACAAGACTCCAATAATGCACACACTGCAACTCTTATGAAGTGACTTTACTTAAATTACTGATGGATCACAAACAGAGAAATACTACATCTTATATCTCTAGCCTTCTTTGCCCTTTTCGTATGACAAGATATTCATCTATTATTTATTATTTATTTATTATTAGACTTCTATGCCACCCATCTCACAAAGACTACTCTAAGTGGCTTACAGTCATATAATTAAAAAAAACCATACAAAACAGTAAAATGTTAAAACAATAAATAAGTACCTTACAGGCCAAAATTCATGAACAGCTCAAACAATTAAGAGAAGTTTTTTATGTAACTATATTTTTATATAATTTCACAATTGTATTCTCATAGGCAATCTACATTCATTTGTCCTCTAGAAAGATAAATGAATTTATAATTATAATATATTTTCACGCTTTAAAAAAAACCCACATTTTTTGGTAATTATTCCATTAATTTAAACCATTTTTTCCAGCTTTAGTAAAATTTAAAATATATTGAATCATTTTATGCTGGGGAGGCAAGTTAATTTAACAAGAAAAATTAAACTTTTTAATGTTTTATTGGTTTTATTGTAAGTTCTTTGTTGTAAACAACCTAGACTCATTAAAAATCAGGCAACATACAAATTTAATTAAATAATAATAATGGCGTACCATTTATAATTAGAATATCAAGCAACAACATCTGCCTATCCCAGGATAAAATGAGAGATTCAGTCTAAACATCTAGCTGATTACACAACAAAAATCATTAGGAAACAATACATTTTACTATCAGGGTAAATTACCTGTAAAACAAAGTACAAAAGAAAATAATCATGGAGGACCTACATTTCTTTTTATGTCAATTATTGCTAAAATGAAAAATAAGCAACCCAGCAGCATAATCGAAAAAATTATCTGCTATAGGATCTGTAGCTACAAAATTATCTGCTACAGAATTCCTAAGAGAGATTTCTGCCTGCTTCTCTGCACTCTCCTCACCACTTCTATTTCAACTGAGGTGCAAAATAAATTGAGGCTAAAAGGAAGGAGGGGGGAGGAAATGATGATTACTTACTGACAGTACAAACTTCTGGTCAATATATTTCTTGGCTATGTTTGGTTGAAAGTCTGGAGACTCCAAGAACCTCAGAAAGAATTCATATACCAGCTAAAAATGAATGAGAAAAAATGATTATTTACAATATTATTATAGAAAAAATATTTTTTTTTTTCAAGTCAAGTATGATTAGTGAGCTTGACTCGGGCATTCTCCAGGGAAGTATTTGTTTTGTTGTCCTGCCAACAATGGTGAAAAAATTAGCTATCTTCTAGAATATTTTCTCAACTTCCCAGACTAGCCTTATGGCCTTGAGATTTCCTGGTGGTCTCCCATCCAAGTATTAACCTCCTTGGCTTTTTAAAATCAGCTTAAGACAGCTGGGGATTTTCTGCTTGGCATCAGATTTTCAGTTAGCAAATAAGACAGAAATCAAAATTCAAAGACTAGGACCCACCCAAATGTGTGGGTGTGAATTCAGTATCACAGCCTTATTGTACTTCATACCAATGGCTGTTCATTCTCTCTAGTAGAAACCCTGAGGGCTGTGTTTCTATAGTGCAAAAATAACTGAGTCTGCAAATGGAAACCCTTTCCTGAACAAATGCCAAAGCAGAAGTGGTGTGTGACTAAGAAGGTCTGTTGATTTAGACTGAAGATGTAAGTATAAAACATTAATCTATTATGGAGTGACAATTCTCCTTTTGGAACAGATTTACACTTTCCAATCTGAATTATACCCTAGAAAAACTTTATCTTTTTGGAAGAAACAAAACTATGTACTGGTTGACCAGTTTTTGTGACAATCACAATTTTACCTCCTTACACGGTGAAAAATATAGGACAAAGTATTGAGTGAATAGCTCTTATGGGAATCATTACAGCATTTCCTCCACTCCCCTCAAGCACGGCTAGGGAATTTTTGGGTGGGGAGGGAACTGCAGCGGGTTGGGTGATTTAGTAAAAATTAGTAAAGCTGAATCATGTCCATGGGCAGGGCATCTCTTCTTTCCCGTGAGTTTGTCTGAGTGAATTCAGTTGACTTAGTATTAAGTACTAGAAATGACACCACCAATTTTCAACAATTATTATTAGAATGTACCTCCAAGGACCGTAAAAAAGAGGCAGGAGCATCCTTACAATCTGTATTATAACCTGTAATTTCTTTAGAATCTTTATAATTTGTGATCCTGGCTGGTGGATGATAGGGAGCTGGGATTTATCTGTATTTTTTCTCCAAAGCATTGTATCTATTTGATTTTATAGTTGCATTTTTATACCATGTTTTATAAGGGTCTGGTTCTCTTTAACAAACATATTGAAGGATTTTTATTTTTTAAGATATACTTCTAATAAAATACATTTGCGTCTGTAAAAAATAAGCAAATCACTGTTTTAATTCTGTATGCTCTCCAGATTTCTTGATTTGGCAGCTTTATATATCCAACAAATAATATTGATTGTGACAAGTTCTATTCTCCATGAACATTTTTAGTCCCCTTTTAGAATTAAATTGATACCATACCACAGCTGATGAAAGAAAATTGCATAGTTTCTTATAGGTAGGTCATAGTCTAAAGCAAAGTGAATAACTTTTTGCAAGCTAACAACAGAACTCAAATCAATGGGCATAAACGTATTGGAAAAGTTGGCTGTTCCTGGGCAAAAAGGTCAAAACATTTGGATAGAAAACCAGCAATAAAATGCAATCTTCAGATTGACCATTGTGTTTAAATTCACATGAGCTAGCAAAATCTCTAAACATCAAATTTCTAGAATAGAACAGAACAACAAAGATGGAAGGGACCTTAGAGGTCTTCTAGTCCAGCCCCTGCTCAAGCAGGACACCCTATACAATTTCAGACAAATGGTTGTCCAATCTCTTCTTTAAAAATATCTCTTTAAAAATCTTAAATCTCTTCTAGCTCAAGTTGTTGCTTAAATATCTCCGTAAGGAGAAAAAGAGGGATAGTAACATGGCAAAATACTGTTTTATTACCTGGAGATGTGGCCAAGCAGCTTCTAGTGTAGGTTCATCTTCCTCAGGATCAAATTCTGCTCCTGTAGGATTAGATGATGGTGGAAGTGTCCGGAAGAGATTCACTGAAAACTGAGAAATGTGACAATAAAATTGAGATGTTTCTGCAGATTGACTCAATGACTCAGTGCAATCCCTCCTCATTAGGAAACTCTTAACCAAATATTAACTGTCTCCAGAAACATACACTCTCCCCCAATTCCAGGAAGGAAAAAGCTTCATTAAAAATAAAAACCTTCTAAGTCTCTAATGAGAAACATTCTCAATATTCCATAACTTACTGGTGACTATTTCTATGCATTATTGTGTACCCATCTCTCATGCTATTAATGCAATCACCTTCAGCTTATCAAGAAATTATTAATGCCATCCAGCCAGTACATTCAGGTGTTTGTTTCTGCCAATTCCTACATGGCACTCCTTTAGAATGTTATTCATAAACCTGCTTTAACCACTGTCAAATTCTAATCATAATAGGGAATCAGAGACATTAGTTCTAATCATAGCTATTCACCAGTTTGTCTCAACAAAAATGTATGAAGTGGAACTACAACAGCTTTATGTAACTAGGTACACAAGTTTTCTGATTCTCAATCACAAGACGCACTATAACTTCATTCAACCAAACATGGCTGCAATACCATTTCATACCAGTCTGCCCAGAAGTCAGAAGTGGAAAAAGGGAGCTACACAGGGGTGGGCTGCTGGGGGTTCACAGGGGTTCAGGCGGACCCTTAGCGAAGATTCTGCATGGTTCAGCGAACCACCAAATTGCATTCCTGGCTGGCCCCTCCCATCCCACTCCACCCAGGAGTCTCCACAAGGCCCATTTTGTAGGTAAGTGCAGGGCGTGCGCGGAGGCTTGAGGGTGAAAAATGGGCCTCCCGGAAGTTCGGGAAGGCCGGAAACAGGCCCGTTTCTGGCCTCCAGAGAGCTTCTGAAGCCTGGGGAGGCCATTTTTGCCCTCCCGGAGTCTCGAGGAAAGCCTCCAGAGCCCGGGGAGGGCGAAACCCCCCCTCCCATGGTGCAGGAGGCCAACTAGGTCATGCCCACCATGGCCACACCCACCCAGCAACCGGGCAGCAAACCCGTTGCTAAAATTTTTGAATCGCACTCCTGGAGCTAGAGCTTACATTGTTATCTCCTTTGCACACCTTAAAAAGCCGGATAAAAGAGCTAAAGTGAACCACCAGAACACAAGGTTTTGGACTTCATAGAATTAAAATAGGAGAGGGCCTTTATGCCATAAACATCTCCCCCTTTATTATAGGAATCCAAATTAAAGCATCCCAACGAAAGGGATTAGCCTCTAACTAGCTGCTTAGCTTCTGCCTGAACACTTCAAGAAAAGGGCAGGTCATTACTTCTCACTGTTGAATTGGTATTATTGTTAAGAATTTATTCTTTTTCAACTGATAACCATCTTCCCGTAATTCAAAATCATTGTCCAGAGAACAGGTTTGGCTTCTTTCTTGGTAACATCCCTTCAACAACCTGGAAAAGTATTTTTATATTCTCAAGTTATTATCGCATGCTATTATATTTGTTCTCAAAACTAAGCATATCCAGTTCCCTTAACTTGTTCCTATAAGTCTTAGTTTTTGGTCCCTTATCATCTTTTATTGCATCTATTTCTATTTTTAGGTGCCTTAAACCTGAAGAGACAATGGTATCCCGAAGTTGAAAAAAAGTTGCCCATCCCTCTTTTAAGCTGCTTTACTGGGAGCAGCAGCCAGAAGTAGATCAATACTTACCATGATAACTGCTTCAGGATAAATAGCTTCTGTGACAACATCCCGATTATGAGTAATGTATTCCACCATTTCATTGAGTCCTGCTCGTTTGACCTCTTTGAATTTCAAGTCACTGAGTGGGTCAGAAACAAAGTCAAAGAGGACACAGCACTGTCGTAGCTTCTGTATGAAGAGGTCTTCCCGTTCATGAGGAGGAGCATCTGAGGAAGAAGATAAAAGGCAAAAATATTTCCTTTCTGCTCTAAGTATTTTGATGTTCCAAAATCCAAATAGACCACATAGCAACTTTCCTTCCCCTTCCTTATACCATTATAAAGTCTCTTCTGCTTTGCCTAGGCTCACTGACAATATTGTTGTGATAGATAAGATGTTCATATTGCTCTCCACAACCATGTGGGAATTTTAGTTTTCTCTCCTACACCCAGCCCCTCTTTTATCTAATAAGGAAACAAATAGTCTTGAAAAATAGGCTAAACAGCCATGAAATATAAGCTAATAGTAGCAAGAGGAAATAAAACAACTGTAGTGCTTCAAATAATAAATGTATCACTTATCTGTACTATTTCTCATCCAAAGAACTGTTCTCCTAAGTCAGTTCAATTGTCCATCTGTCTAGTCAACAATTCTATTTTCAATAGGTCTCTTTCAATTCATTTCCCTATCCTCCATGTATTTCCTTCAGAATCACACCTTAAATCTTCCATGTTTCCTTCAGAACCACACCTTAAATCTTAGTAAATAATTAAGTAGTACTACTTGTGATTTCTTTCACAACCATCAGGTAACACGGGCAGGGACTCAGTATTTTGGATGTAAAGATGATCTGTCTGATAAGCCAAATGAGCTCATGGCAAGGAAATACTACTTGCCGAAGATATAGAACTTCTGCATTGAGAGCTCACACAAAAGACTATGTGGTTCAACACAATCAATACTTTATCTCTTAGAAGTATTTAGTCAGTTTTATGCAACTACCCCCCGCACTTCGGAGGCTCCCGGATTTGAAGACCTTTCGCCGGGAGCTGAAGACCTTACTCTTCCGACAA
>JANHFL010008247.1:18403-42403 GCA_032468155.1 Oxyrhabdium leporinum
GGTTTTAAATTTTTAGGGGTTAGTTTTAAAAACGGGATTTTAAAGGATTTTTATATTTTTATATTTTTTATGTGAACTGCCCCGAGTCCTCGGAATGGGGCGGTATATAAATTTAATAAATAATAATAATAATAATAACTCATGTTCCGGTATCCTATAGACACTGTCCAGGTTGTGAGTATCTATTTGGTTTTCTTGGAAGAATATTGGAAAAGATTGCTATTTCTTTTTCATACCAAGAACAATGCATAAATTAATAAAATGACACAAGAAAATTATCAACACTAAACTCTATGCAGAAATGGGGATGACTACGACTTTTTCAAAATTCTGCCAAATCAAGGGAATTAAAGAGGACTTGGCATAACAATTACAGGTAGTCCTCGACTTACAACCATTCATTTAGTGAGCGTTCAAAGTTACAATGGCAGTGAGAAAAATGACTTATGACCATTTTTCACACTTATAACTGTTGCAGCATCTCCATGGTCATGTGACCAAAGTCCGGGTACTTGGCAACTGGCATGTATTTATGATGGTTGCAGTGTCCTCGGCTCCTGGGGTCATCAGATCACCTTTTGTGACCTTCTGACAAAGTCAGCAGGGGAGCAATTAATGTTACTAACTTAACAACTGCAGTGATTCACTTAACCACTGTGGCAAGAAAGGTCGTAAATTGGGGCAAAACTCACTTATCAACTGTAATGCTTAGCAACAGAAATGTTGGGCTCAATTGTGGTTATAAGTCAAGGACTACCTGTACATTAATAAAAGAGAAGGCTGAAACTGACAGGCACATGGAAACTGAGAAGACAAAAAATACTAGCACCAAATGGAAAAGAATTCAACTGGATCTGTTCCAAAATGCTGCCCTCATTTTGCAACAGAGACTCAGTGACCAACGCTGACAAAACATCTACTGGAATTATACCAATGGCTCCGACTTCATTTTTTCCCCCTCACAAATCTATCCCTTAGCAACTTGCTGGCTAATTCAAAGCAGTACAATAAAGAAATTTCAAATGGAAGCAGCTGTCCCTATAAGCTTGTAAACACTCCCACAATGGATAGCAGAGAAGTCATCATAGGTTAGAGCTAGAATGAAAAATAGATATAAGAAAAAGTGGGAGAAACATTTTAATTCCCTGGACTAGAAAATACTGTGGGAAACAATTGATACAATATGATGCTTTCCAGTGACATCAGGAAATGGATGGCATATACCCTCTTTTTCTCCTACATAATACTTGCTCTCCTCTTCTTTTCCAAGGACAATAGGGCAGCTTGCCAGTCTACAGGGCTGCCCACTGCATATTAACAAGATTCACCACAGCCAATTCATTATAAATCCAAAGAGGTCTTGTGCCACTTTTCAATTCCAGAAACTTGACAAAGTGCATTAAAAAGGGAGAGAAACACTGTATTGGTTTAAGCAGTCAAAATGTCAAACAGTTAACATCCAGAATATCATTACTAATATGGCCTCACCAGAGAATTTCTGATAGAGTCAGCCCATATATTGGATATATTATTTTTAAGAGATGTTCAGAATATTTTGAAGTGTTTTCATGCAAATTATTGTACTTCCCTCAGCAATACACTTTTGCAAAGTTTGTTGGCTAAATACTCCCTGTCCTATTTTGAGAAGAAGAAGAAATATAAGGGATGGCCTCTTTTGAACCAAAGATAAAGGTACTGTTAAAAACTGTGTATACTCCTACCACTTTCTCTTTAAAAAAAAGCAGCACACACTAACAGACAGATAAGAGAATAACAGAGTTGGAAGAACCTTGGAGGTCTTCTAGTCCAACCCCTGCTCAGGCAGAAAGCCCTATACCATTTCAGATAAATGTTGCCCAATGTTGCTCTTCTTAAAAACTGCTAGTGTTGAAACGTTCACAATTTCTGGAGGCAAGTTGTTCCACTGATTAATTGTTCCAACTGTCAGAAAATTCTCCTTAGTTCTAGGTTGTGTCAGATCCCTAATGTGATACTGCCATTCAACTGGGGAAGGGGGAACCCCAAATATATTACTTTATTACTACTTTCAACAACTGCTATTTTATAACCTTTATCCTGGTGCCTAAGCGCCCTGAGTTATTCTCACCTTTTGGGGAATGTGGAGGGCCATGTGGGTTGTTTCACTCTGAAAGGTGGTAGATGACCACCCTGGGAACGCTTGCTTATCTGGTTCTCAGGACGGCCACTACAATAACATCTCCACACCTGCGGATTGGCTGAATCCATGTTGGGCTGAAGGGAGGGGTCTCTGATGCCTTATTTCTAACTGTATTGCCTGGGAGGAGGGGAATTCAGAGCCTGCTTTCCTTTTGTCCTGTTATCACTTCTGTCCAATAAAAGAATCCTTTTGAAAACATCGAAGTTTCAAGAGTCTTTACTTTCGTGAGCAAGGAGTAGAGGTTGGACCCTACAGGTTGCTTCTCTCCTTAATTAGTTTCCATCCATTGCTTCTTGTCCTGCCTTTAGGTGCTTTGGAGAATAGGCTGACTCCCTTTTCCTTGCGACAACCCCTTAGATCAGGGGTGCTTAAATGTGGCCCGCAGGGTTGGCCTGGAAATAGCAAAGGACCAGCCCACGGTGCCTCTGGCAGCCAAGGCGGAGCGCAGGGGGGCTGCTCCTGGCCCCCGCACCCCATTTTCGGCCTGGACGGCCTCCTGCAACACTCTTCCAAATTCATTTATGTAGAACTCAGAAATGTACACAAGAATCCTTCTTTGAGGGAGATGGGTAATTTCTACATTTGGTAAACAAGGTTTTTTTTGCCAAAGGCGCCACTTCTGTTGAGGATTGTAGTACACATAGGACTGAAGCAAACAGCAGGTGCAGACAGAGCCGAACATGGTTGAAAATGCCCATTTTACTTACTTTCTTCTATCACTTCTAAACAGCAGATTTCAGGAATGGGAGAAATAGCTCTCAGAAGCTTCAAACTGATCTCTTACTGAAGCCATCGGAAATTAGACAGAAGGTTACAAGTACCTTTTGTGTACTGCCCAATTTAATCAGGTAAAGAGGGTGGAGTATCCTTCAACTTTTTATATGAGAGGGTATTTCCTATACCATCTTCATACTTAACTTATGAAAAAGGAACTATTTTTTAATAAAAAAGAAAAAAAACATAATCAGCACTCCTGTTTGAGTATATTCTTTGCTGTACACTGCTGGGGAAAGGAGGTACAATGTAATGTTGAAGATTCCCAGCTCCACATAAAAGAACTAAATAAAAATTGCACTGTGAATGCAGTAGTTGACAGATCAGTAAGAAATGGTTGTTCTTCTGGCAGAGACTGGCTTCCTTCTAACACGTTACATTTTACCAACATCTTGCTCTCACTTATGGGGTCCAGGACAAACAAGGCCTTGTTATCAATGTTGGCTCTGAAGTTGCCTTTGCTCTCTTGACTTTCTTTTCAACATTCGCCCTTACTTGTGCCTTTGGGCCTTTATCCACTGTTCTTTTTATACCTGTTTTTAAAAGCCAAGCTTTCTTTTCTGCTGTGAAGAACTTTCCTTAGCTGTACTTGTTCTAAAAACGAATGAGTATCCCAGGGTTGATCTACCCAGAGGTCAATGCAAAGCAGTCAACAATGATTTATCAACAGAAAGGTCATGGCAAACAAATAAGACCCCAGCCTAGCCTTCCCCTCTACATGCTTTGAAAGTACAAGGAAGTATTTTGTTTTATTTTAAATATAAGGTAGTATCCAGATAGTACTACACTGTGTAACTTGTCAAGCTTATATATCTCACTAAACCAACAGGTAGCTGGTTTGAGTTTAATGTGTTATTCAATCCCATTCTTCGCTTGTGAACAATGACTTAAAAATCTAGAATGCAGCATGAACATAGCAAATTTCAGATTAATGAACAAATTATGAATAAGCAAACTACACCATGTACTGATGTAATGAAATGTATGAATTACCTTGAGGAGTGAAGGAAAAGAGGCTGCCTAAGAAATATTCTGTTGAGAGAGGCAGGAGCCTGCAGTCACTTAACAGTAAGAAAAAAAAGGGGAAATATCCACTCTAATGGTTCAAACAGTAAAAACTGAACGCAGGAAGTTTGTGCCCTCAGATTTGCAATGTAGAATTGCAAGAAGTTAGAACGTTGTCCTGTTTCCTGTACATTTTACTTGTGAAGGCTGATATCTACATAAAGCAAGCATGTAGTAGTATCCAACAAAAGCCCCCTCAAGCCACATAGAGCTAATTGCATTTTTCATCTCTGCCTCAGCTATTGCTCTGTCCTTGTTGCTTTTCTTACCACTTCTCAGAACCAGCAGCCATGCTGAGTGGGAATTCTAGAGTCTTCAAACATACCTGGAAGAAGCAAGTTGGAGAAGGCTGCCCTAGAATTACTCTAAATTTTCAGTCTTTCTTTACTTGCTTGTGCTATTTTTGTCAGTCAGTCAAACAAATAAAGTCACAAGTAGATATATTCCAATAGCAATGGAAGAAAATTATTCCAAACTTTTTGATGCTGCTGTTTATCAGCAAGATCAATTTCATGCACTAGCAAGTTATACATTTATGCTGCCACATGTACTCTTCTGAACTTATCGTTATCTTCACAAAAGCACTAAAACTCAAAGCATTCTAAGATTACCACTGCACTGATAACACCTTTTATGACTCTATGTACAGTTGCAGCTTTCCCCCCCTGAATAATGTTCATTTTGGAAAAAAATGTGTCTTGTTTACACTAGATTAAGAAATGGAAGAGGCCTGCTGAATTCTGTGGCACATAGTGGTTAATGAGATGCCTTAAATAAATTTACTGTGATGAAGATTGGAAGTCATTCTTTATATTTATATTATATTCTCACTTTTCTCTTTCTTTTCTTTTTTCCCTGGATTTTTACTCCTATTATTTGTTTAAACTTTATTTCTATAATTAGATTTTACTATTATAATAAAAAATACACATGCACGCACACACGCACACACTCACCATCTGGTGAATGCCGAAGCCACAGTCACAGATGAGACCCAGAGCACGCAGGACTACATCAATAAGATGGCACCCAAAGATGAGTTGCTGAAAGAATGCCTGAGGCAACAGCAGATGTGGGAGGAAGATCAAGCAGAAGAAGTGCCACAGCAAGATAAGACTCCTGCATGGGAGGTACCATCGACAGATAGCTGAGATGGTAGACATTGGGAAATCCTACCAGTGGCTGGAAAAGGCTGGACTAAAAGACAGCACTGAGGCACTAATCATAGCAGCACAAGAATAACACTAAGCACCAGGTCCACAGAAGCAGGGTGTCAGCCCTGGAAGCCATAATTGCGAGGCCTCTGTAGGCTGCCACACATAAGCACATGGGAATTAGGGAGGGGTACTTTCTCATGCAGTGAGAAGGTTTGATAGACAAAACAACATTCTTTCCTAATGTGTCAAGGCCATCATGACGAGCACCTGGAAAAGGAGTGACAAGAAGAAAAAGAATGATGGGTATAGAAGTGAGCTATGATGGTGGAGAAAAGTTGGATCTTTGATTCTCTTTTGGGTGTGGAAAAACCTGGGCCTTCAGATTCAGATTTTTCCCAGGTGTGCCAACATGGTTTCTCTAATAAATTTTTACTTGGATAAATCTTTATCTGAGTGCTGAGTGAGTTATTGGAACTTGGATGGAACGCTGACACAGGGGTCCACAGGACCCAAGGTGCAGGATATGCACACAAGCCCCAGAGATAGTTCAACACACAGTAGCAGGGTGTAAGATGCAGGCAGGAACAGCATAATCAAGTAGCTGGCATTGTGTACAGGAATATCTTCACAGAATATGAGCTAGATCTTCCTATATCAAAAATGGAGGATTCCACAAATGATTATGGGAAATAAGAAAGTTAAGATTCTATGGGACTTCCAGATCCAGCAGAGAAGCCAATTAACCAGACAAGAACCAAAAGAAAGTGGAGTGATAGATGTAGCAATGCCAAGTGACAGTATGAGAAACTACCAGGGCCTGAAGGACAAAGTCCTTTTTTCTTCATGTAAATTGCCTTTATAAACAACAAGTACCTCTATTCCTGCTCCAATCATTGCTTTAAGGTAAGAACACGCTAGCAAGATTACACCCGATAATTCCAACTTTAACTATGAAATATTACAGATTTCATACAAATACAACTGTAAAATAAAAAGTTCTGGAGGACATATCTGAAAACTTTAAATATTCTACACCAGAAACAATAAACCTATACTTTCAGAAAATAATGGGTGCAACTCCTATCTGAATAGCTGCGTCTCAATAACAATCAAAGATATAATCAAGATAAATTGCAGAAAATACTGTAATTTTATAAGGTTGCAATGATACTTCATTACAGTTATCCTTATATAAGTTTTGGTAAAGCAGTTATAGTAGTATGTTAAGTATACAAAGTTGAACTATATAGTATTTAAGAATATGGTATTTAACATCTAATGAAAAAGTCTGATTTTATCAAACCTGGTGTTTGGCAAAGAAAATTACTCTATATACTGGTAGATAGAAAAAAATGTACTCTTAAGCTCTTTATCATTTTTTAAATTGTCTTTATATTCTAAAAATGAAAAGATGGGAGTAATATGTTTCTATATGATATAATATGTCAAATATTGAGCCAGTTTTATATTCATATTCAATATATCCTTTTTGTTTTACAATTTCCTTAAAGTTCCAGTTTAAAGCTTATCAGTTATACAGAATGTTTCCAACTGCTTAACATATGTTTAGATGTCATGCAGTAAAACCTTACTTCTAGAACCAGCATTAAAATATTAAAACAACATTAAAACAATGCCATTTTAGCTTGTTATTTGAAAACTGGACTCATTCTTTGCTTTAATTAAAAACAATGATCAATACCATATACAGCCCTGCTGTCTATACAGCCCTACTGTCACTCAACAAGAAGAGTAGCCGGCTAAGATAGAAGCTAAATGTTATTTTATTTATATTTAAAATTAATTGAAATTAAATGTAGTTAATATGATTATTCTTTGATAATGTATTTAACAATTTCCTTCTTCCATGCAAATAATTATTGAAATTTATTTTTTAAGCTTATATTGAACTGATCTGCTTCAACTAAAACTGGGGATTATGGGAATTGTAATCAAGCAATTCTAAACAGCATTAATTTAGGGAGAGATAGGTTAGAACCTTACCAAGACAAGCTCATAAGAAAATGAATAGTTGTCATTTTCTCTCTCTCAATCAATTTCTCACCCTAACCAGAGGCTGGATTTGTACAACACATGAGACCACGTGTCCTTTTGTGCAAACTGAGTCAATATGGCTAGTTTATTGTTCAGAATGTAAGATAAACTGAAAAAAATTGGTACAAGGAATCTACAATTACCTTAACCACAGGCAAGTGTGCTGTGGAATTATAGCCAAATTCTCTCAAATTTTAGCTTAACAAACATGGTTTATCCTTAAATAAGAAAATAAAATGAAAGTACTCAGAAAACAAACCTAGAAAGTTAAAAAAAGACATTAATTCAATCCATTACCTCTTCTGAATTCTCTGTTGCATTACCTCCATCCTTTCCACTGCTGCTGCTGGCCTTTGTAGTGTTTTTAGTAGATTTTGGAGGCTCCTAGTAGAAAAGCAAAAGAAATGAAAGATACAAATGCAGAACCAGCCAAGCATATTTAGATGCAGTGATCCACAAAACTGTCCTCAAGATAGGTACCATGCAAGTGAAAAACAGACACTTTCTATAAACAAAACTGCTATACTGTACCATACTGCACAAACTCATGCAAATTGAAATCCTTTTCCCAGCATAGGAGAAAGATCTATCCCAGCATAGGAGAAAGATCTATGCAAAGCAAACCACTGTTGAAGCAGTTCCCCAGAATGATTTATTCTTCTCCTTTTAGAATGGTCACCCAATTTTGTTAAGCCCTTCCCTCTACCCCACCCTGCAAAAGTGCCTGTTTGACTGTAGTTTAGACTGAACTGTTGAGTCTCTGCTGGCTCTGCCAAGACAAGCAACTCTAACTGATATTTGTCAGTGGGATTTTCTTAGACAGCAAAAAATTAAGAGAGAGAGAAATTTGTGGCAGTTTAAAGATTAACACATTTATCAAGTTTGGTCACCTCTAAACCCCACAAGGTACATAACAGATGCATACCATATTCTGAAGTAAATCACAATCTACAAAAATGTAGTCCATAATAAATCTGTTAGACTTACTGCCAGAAGAGATTTGATAGGTTTTGCTACCAAGGAGAGCAATGCAATGAAAATAGTAATAGCATAAACTGAATTGGTACTACTGGTTGTTGTGGAGATAAGAGAAACTAGAACTGACATACTTCTATTTTTATGACAAGAAAAAAGCAAAGTATAATTATCATCATTCCAAGCAAATTTCAAAGAAGTTTCCACCTACCCTCTAAGTACTCAAAACATATTGTCAGAGGTACAGTACTGTTTTTTTAATGAATTTTTTAAAAAATCTGTCACTTATGGCAACAGCACAATTCTAATAATGTATACTACAGGAAACATTACTGTATTTTGTTCAAAAAATTTGAATATTGTGTTTCACCTTGCAGACTACAACATACCCTACTGGTGGATTAAACGGTATGTATGTTATTCAGGTATGAATTGTGTCTTTTTTCCTTAGCTACAATTTAGACTTCCACTATTCTTCTTCTCTAATAGAATGTGCCCAAATTGCAAAATTTTACAAATTTGATATTTAGAAACATATTTAAAAGAGGAAAAATATAAGATGCAGGAGAAAGAAAGCCCTAGAACACACACAATATACTAGCAGATGAGTCCTATAGATGTCTTCTCAGACATAAACCTTGCTAAAAATCAACTGAGCATAGTTGTAAAAATGTGTCAAGACTAAAAGTAAATGTGTCAAGACTAAATACATGCAAAATATATTAAGCTCGAAATACCTGCTTGAAGTTTGAAACAAGCTTTTCCAATCCTACCAGAACTACTTTGAAGTTAAAATGGCAATTTAGCACTCAAAGCACTTTCAATGATGTCAGATAAGTTTGAATTTAAAATGTTTTATATACAAAGTCAAATAAAGGTATATCAGACGTTGAAACAAGTAATTTTTTGCCAGCTCAAACTTGATGCCTGTAGCTTAAAATAGTCTCTTCTACATTGCTAAGATAAAGTTTTCCAGGTTTTAAACACCTATCTTTCTCAGCTGGAATACAAAAACACAGTTGACCTCTAAATAATACAAAGACATATTTGTTGCTATCTAGGACACATCCAGATTTTTACAACCTAGACAGCACTATTGTTAGCTCTAGACAGAACTATTGTACTTAGACATAAACCTGAAATCTACAAGGAAAGCATGACCATTTTCCATTACTGGACGTGCCATATTTCTCAATCTTAGATTTAGCATGACTGTGTACTCTTACAAGGGCTACAGCTCTTCTCTGTGATTGATCAATGTATTTTTGCCATGTCCTGTATATGCATTCATGAACTTTGCACAGATATTATCTTGCATTCCACTAAAATGTTCTTTATTGGTGTGCCCTTTTTATTATTTGATCAGATCTGTGCTTATACTCTAAGTCTTCCTGGTATACTTTTTGTGGATTTCTGCAACCTAGATAAGCAAAGCCTACCACCTACTTGCAATTGTACACAAATGTATAAGTAACCTACTTGCAATTGTACACAAATGTATAAGTAATGTCGATTACATGATTTTGTAGATGTGCCCATTTAAAATCTACAGGTACTCCTCAACTTACAACCATTTATTTAATGACTATTCAAAATTACAAGAGCACTGAAAAAAGTGAGTTATAATTTATGATCATTGGAGTGTCCTCATGGTCAAGTAACAAAATTCAAGCACTTGGCAATCAACATATATTTATGACAGCTGCAGCATCCTGGGGTCATACCAATCTTCCCAGGGGGTTTCCAACAAGCAAAGTTAGCAGGGATGACAGATTCGCTTAATGACCACAGCAGAAAAGGTTGCAAAATCAGGTATGATTCACTTAACAGCCACATTGCTTTGTGATGGAAGTTCAGGTCCTAACTGTGGTCATAACTCAAGGTCCACTTGTACTATGCACCAGTATCCTCAATATCTAGACAATGTATGTTCCATCTGCACATATGGCATACAAAATCTTTTCTGACACAAAACACTATTTGTTCAAAGTGCTCCTTTCTCACACAAACTTAAGCATGTCCACGCACTTGTATTTTTTGTATACTAGTCAAGTACATGCACCATTGGAGAATTATGTCAGCCTGCACATGCACAGCCCTTGAATTTGCTTAATCTCCAGCTCCTTACTTAGCAATATTTTTGGAACAAGTACACAGTTTTGTCTATATTTATCTTAGGTACTGCACAATCTAGTAAGAATAGCAACAATGCTTGCGATGTGTTCTACAACTTTCTAAGTAAGTGTGATGCTGGATAAGAGGGCAGAGTCTCTTTAAGCCTACCTACGGTATCTTCCATTCAGATGTATGCAAGGCCCATCTATGTCACAGTGTCCATCTGCATGCAAAAATCTGCATAAAGGTGGAAGACCAGTGGATACACGCCTAACAAAGAGAACAGCGCTTCTTGCAACTACTTGCATATTAAAAATCTCTATTACCAAAGTGAGAATGTGCTTCTTTTTTACTCTTTGTAGCACGATCTTCTGTACCGTAACACCGGAGCAATCTCTACTAAATCGTCTCTCCTGTTTCCGCAACCAACCCTCCTCCTTCTCTCTTCCCCACCTCCGCAATTGTCTATGCATCGTGCAGTCGTCGTCCCCCTCCCCCCCCCCACCCGCCGCCGCTTTTGCACATCTTAATCTTGAACTGTAATCACACGAGCACCGGCATTTTCCATTCTGCGATGCAGGTACATCCATAGTCCTTTTATTTATGAACAGGCCACTGAAACGCACAACTTCGATCCGCCTTTCCTCTCTGGAGATTCCTGCGAGTGCACGATTAAAACAACAAAACAAAACAAAACAAAAACCCGGCGGCGCCCGTAAGCCGGCTTTCCCTCTAAACGCCTCGTACTAGAAACCCCACCGCCAAAGGCCTTCGCCAGAGGTAATCTAAACTGCATTGTCTGCACCGTGCGTGTCAGTATAAGCGCGCCGGGCGACGTCTGTATGTGTGGCAAACCTAGGTCTGCTTGCACGCAGGTGTGCCGTGATCGCTTCCTGGAACTGTTGCACGACGCGGATCCTGCATCGCCCGAAAGGGCTGCTGTGACTCTTGCAAAGAAAAGTGCTGCAGCAGCCCCCGTACCCACCCTGCCAGCCTGCGGCTTGAGACGCGCGGGTGGGGAGGCTCCTCTCCCGGCGGAGGCCCCGAACTCGGGTCTTTGCCAGGCCTGGGCATGTTTTTTGCACTAGGGCATTTCCGTCTTCCTAACAGAGCATCCTCCCGGCCTACCCGTTTGCTCCCCTCACCTTCTCTTTTTTCAGTTTGTAGGGCATCCCGGATCTTGAAAGAACTACGAGCTGACCCGCTCGGCCTCTCCCGCCGGCTCGGCCTCCTCTCTCGGTTGTCCTCACTGTCGCCGCCTCCCTCTGCGCAGGAGTGGCAAATCGTCCCGATTGGTCCTGCTGCCCCAAAACCGCCTGACGATTGATTTGTCACTTTTATCTCATTGGCCAGAGGTCATCGCAGCGAATTTTCTCATTGGTGCTTATCTCAAGTGGTATTTGAAGGACAGGAGAGAGGCGGGAGAGAATGGGAGAGGTTTTGTCAGTTTGCAAAGCAATTGTGATTGCGCCGGGTTGGAGAGGAGACGCACACAAAATGCTCGGCGGCTTTGGGCAATGCTGGGATTGGCAGGAGGTGCGTGGGGGTCGCCATTCCTGCTTTAAAGAAGTTGGAAGGGGCGCATAAAATGTGTACAGTACAGGGGAGTCTTTTGTGAAATATGGGACTATCGGTGCAATGTAACGCAGATTTTCTGTGTCATTGTCAAGGAGAAACAGCCCAATAGAAAAAAATCCACAAGAACCTACTCGGAAGAATGACAACTGCATTGCAGTTAATTTTGCTTGCAATTTTTAAAAAAATGATATTCATATATGTTATTTCGTGACTGGAGGTGTTTTGGTATTGCTGGTTTATTGACACTGTGCCAATTCGGTACAATAATTTCCTACAAATATGAAAACAAAAGTATCCCAAAGCTATTCGCTGATACAATGCGAATTAAAAATTATATTATGCAGATTAAAATTAGAGGTAAATTTAAATGTATAAGAAAGAAATTAACTAGATTATCCCATACTCATTGAAAATGATTTTTTTTCAATCAATAAAACATATACCCAAAAATGATATTTCCCCCCCACTTTTTTTGGTATAGGGTTCAATGAACTTCACCCAGGCTGGATTTACACAGATTGGTTTGCATTAGGCCTTGGTTTTCATTGGGCCAAAAATTAAAACAAGGCTAAAATTTGAGGCATCTTTACTGGGATTGTGGATCTCATACTCACTGAAGAAAAGCAATATAAAACTAAATAGAATTTGGCTGTTATGGAAAAAGTATATCTATACCTGAAAGAATTATTCACACATCATGAAAAATGTGTACTATTAAGCGCTATTATTTACTGAATAAACTTCAGTTTCTGTGATAAAGCATGTTAAGCATGTTAATTTTACCAAGCTAATCAGTGACTTTTTCATCAACATAATTAGGTCAGTTAGAAATCTAGTCTTTAGATGGGCTATATAGAAATTATAATGAAAAATAATAGATTAAAATATTAGAAGCAGTTTGAGAAGAAACATTGTGAAGATTTATAAATATTACAATCTTGAAAAACTATTTCCCTTCTGAACTTCAATGAGCATGTGCAGTTTATGATAACTATATTGAGTTCAGCTGAATTTATTTCAGACTAAAAACTAAAAATACATAGGACTGGATCAACAATATATGTGACAAATATATGCATTCTATAATATTTAATAGAATATACTCCCCAAAACATAAGTATGCAATGCCAGTTTAAAAGGATTCGTAGCAATAGTTATTTGATTAGATAAACCCACAAAAATGTTATGGTAATCAACAGCAATATTCCTGTAGTATCGTAACAAATATTGTACACTTTTTGCACAGATTATGATAATCACAAAGATCCCAAGATGGATGTTGTAGGAATGGGCAGAAAAATCAGTCCTTGAACTCATTATTTTTAAACATACTTAGTAGAAATAAGTGATTGAACAGAATGATCTATTTAAATATGGTTCTAAAATTGAACCAGCCAAGGGATTCTCAGATCCTCTCAGACTGAAGGGAGGAAGGGGAATGAGAGAAAGGTTTTTCTTGTTTGTTATCTGGAACTTTGATCCTGATATGTCCCTGCAATTGAAAGTAGAATTTTATGTGCCACTAGTGACAGACTCTTAAGAAGCTTGTCTCTACTGAGTTTTTCCTCTTTTCTTCCAATTTGGCATAAGTATTATAGCCTTTTCTGCCAACTTAAAATCACTGTCCTTCGGAAGCAAAATTGACAAATGCTGCTTCTTGCCAAGACTGAACATGATGTACAGAGTAGCAATAATAAATGGAGCAGAGAGTGGAATCAACCCACTGTGCATAGACTAGCAAGCCATAGAATACCTAAATGGCTCTGGCTGAGGTCCACAGTTCTTTCAAGAACAATTGTGTATAAGTAGTCTTCCTTTTTTGGATAGCTATTCGGCTTACTCTTTCAAATCCTAGTAAGAGCTGATGGTAACTCTTTTGTTTTATTTATTTTGGGGGGAATTACACATCTGGAAAAGTAGAAGGTTGGGTTTTATTAGGAAAGAAGAATAGAGCACCGAAAAGTAAGAATGACACTGAGATGTGAGTGCACATTAGATGAGATAAAAATATATTCTTACGTTGACTCCGATTATCCATTCGTGCCCAGAACATCCAAGCTAAAACATTATCCTGCTCCAGTGGAATACACAAAACTATAAAGAAAGTCTCCAGGTTGCAGGTTTCATGTCTTGGATTTATGCCATGTCTTCATGCTAGAGATTCCATGACTCCATCATCCTGGGGGGAACTTATTTCAGTATATATTGCTGAAATGTCCTGACCTCCACAAAATAAGAGCTGTCTTAAGTCATAAAGCTAGACACTTTATAAGGCACAATGAGCCCAAGAGTTCAATTCCCAATAGATTTGAAGCATATAGGATCTAAGGTTAACAATATGTTTGTCAGATAAGTCCCAATAAGAACAAACCAGTCATACACTGCCTTCTGGTGATCAGGAAATGAGTAAAACCATAGGAATATATATTAATAGTCTCCCCTGTGAGGCAGAACTTCTAGTATGAGGGCATGACAAAGATAACAGCTCTTTCTCTGAAGGCTGAAAGCTCACACAAGGAAGGTATATGCCACTCATGGATTGTCCAGATACTGCAGGGCAGCATAAGAATAGACAAAACAGATCCAACACTGTGACTGGCTTAAATAAGGAAATTCCTAAGGATAGCACGATTTAAAAGGTACTGCATCCTCAGAGATGTAGAGAAATAAGTTCACAACTGGGTGATATACATTGGGTTATGATGATTTGCCTTGACCTTTTCAATGTGTCTGGCATTCTTGGATAAAAAACAAGGAAATATTGCCCAGAGGTCCAAGATGCAGAAAAGTCAGCAAATATTATAATCAGGGGATCTACCAAAGAGGAAATAAAAAGAAAAGTCATGTCAAGAGATCCTATTTGGTTATGAAGAATAGTAATCAAATGAATCAGACATGTACATTTATGCACAAATCTCACATTCTATCCACAGTCTTATCCCAATTCCTGTTTTGGCCAAATGTACCTTCATATAGTCATATATGAAAAGATGTAGAAAGAGAACTTCCTGCTGCTCTGTAATGTCTATTCTTGTGGATATTAAGGACAGGATATTGACAAACTTTGGAACATATTTATGGGTTTCTAAAATGCTTTGATCCCACTAATACTTACTGCAAACACCTCAATGGATGCTCTTGCTTGCTATGGCAAGCTTTCTCCTATTGGCTTGCATTACAGTAGCAGCTGCCACATTTCTTGATGGATTTCAGTGTGTTTGGCTTTCATCCAAATATGGATACACCGACAGCTCAGCAGTATCTGCTGGGTGGCTAGAAAAGGATTGCAGTATGCACGTTGCAAATCCCAAGGCCAGCCTGTCTCACATATGCCAAACAATTATAAAGGTCTATGGGCAGTGTAGTGTCTAGGGTGGATGGGCATTTGAAAACATCTTCCTCGTTCATGTATTCCATATGAATGTTGGTTGTCAGTTTTAAAGCACTAAAGATATATTCAGATGTCATCATTCCCTCCCACAAGGGACTAAACAGCTACCTAGCTACCACATGCCAAATTGTTAGTCCCAATTATGGAAACGAATGCTTCCCATGTCTGGCATGAAAAAACAAACATCTGGCACTGAGAACACCCTGCAAGCTGTACGGATTTGGGATGTTGGGGATACTTGTTATTTTATGCTCAATACTTCCTTTTCTTTGCAGTGAAGCTACTACATGCATTTACCAAGCAATTAAACTGACTGAGGAGGCCCTTGCCAATGCACTCTTCCATATGAATAGTGTTGATCCAACTGCCTACTGAAACTCCTTTGGCTAATGTATGATTTCCTGGCCAGAATGCAGATGGCCTGGAGCTACTTCAATAGAACTCATAAAATGGTTTGACTTTAAGATTGATGGCTTGATAATTTTGCATCTCCAAACTCTTATACATGAAACTAATAGAGATGGTGCTGTTTTAAGCATTCTGAATATGGCTTGGATCACATCTCCAAATATATGATTCTGGTAACCAGTCACCATGGGTGGTTTGTGTAACTGATCTCCTTTTATTCTTTACTTCAGTTGGGACACAGTTCCTGAGCATTCATAGGAATAATGGCTAATTTCCTGCCAGACCACCAGACCTGCCCTTTGAAGGCTGATGAGAACACATATTTATGTTCTGGTGGTCAAGGGAGGTCAGGTACCGGAACACTATCATTATAGGATATACTGTAAACAGAATTTTGAAAGCCTGACTGAGTTTGCCCGCTCTTATATCAAAGAGAGTCAAGGCAGATTTTTCTTGAGTTTGTTTCTCACCCATTTTCTTTCCCAAAACTATGTGGATTTTAACTTAACTATTTTTACATTTCTTCCTCAAGGTTATCTCCATATTCCTCAGAACAGGTTGCCATGGTACCATATATTTTCCAGCTGTATCTTCCCCTGACACATCTTTCTCTACACTCAGGCAAGGTTAGCAGGTGGCATCAGTGTTGTGTTGGGAATCCTGATCAATCATTATCCTGAAGAGCATAACCTTGTGAGTGACAAATGCAGTGAAATGTCAAATTTGCTTTGCTCTTAGAATATGTAACACATTGATGTACTATTGCCTGTGAACAATTCCCAGCTATTTCCACAGTCAGCATCCAAAGTCCCTACTAACCCTTTGTTAGTGACTATTCCCATATTTTAATAGGGTTATTCAGAAGTTGCCGCTGAGACTACCAAAAATCAAATAATTATGAGAAGTATTGGTCCTTTGTATTAGAAACTATTCGGGTACAAAGATTACAAACAGGAAAACCTACATTTTTCTGGGAAAAAAATTGAGTGCCCCTTCTGATGAACCACACAGAAAGAGTAAATGATCAACCACAATGCCTTATTATTACTAATGCTATTACATCAGGTGCTACTACAACTAGCACCTTCTCCTAAGCAGCCATTTGGCATGAATAAATACACTTCCTATTAGATCTTCTGTCAGATTGTACGTAACTTGAATGTGATGAGTCAAAGTACAGCGTGATATAAGGGCATGAAAAGTATGTATGCTTCAACAGAAGGCTTTCAGTTAATAGGAATTGTGCTGTGCCATGGCCTCAGAAAAGTATGGTCCTGAACGTATAACAAACATCAGCCCTACAGATATTGCATTGTCCTACAGGCTTGATAGATGCAGGAAGACATTCCAGAAAAGTGCTAATTCTTGAGGATGTATAACTGGAGGTAGTCATGAACTGCCAAGAGTGGGCTATGCTATTCTCCTAAGCCTGATGCTCTAGTCAGGATGTCCACATGAACATGTGACATTCTGATATTCTGGACCTCCCTGCTTGCAGGGAAGAAGAATGAAAATAATATCTGTGGCTACCTATATACAGTAGAGGGGAGCAAGGGGCCTCCAACAATTGTCACACCACCTGATAGTAGAGTGAACATTTGGGCATCTGAATTGGACTGTATTGTGGGCATGGACTGCCAAGGCTAAGCTATGTTTAACACGTAAACCTGCTAATTCAGTTAAGTGTCGAATAGAGCATCAATGTGTCCTGAGATGTATGAAACCCCTCACAGCAGAGCACAATGAAGAAAGCAAATTTTAAAAATTCAGTTTCTTTTTTAAAAAGCAAGTAAGTACAGAATCTTGAAAATCCAGGATAGGAGTTTCTCAATCTAATTCAATAAGCAGGACCGCCTTGAAATGTTTTGAATCTCTTTTCTTAGCTTTTTGAAACCTGGACTGGGCTGCCATTTATAAGAATAGCTATTAATTAATTTCTCTCCTGTCTTTTGGTTGTCTAGGTCCAACTTTTCTCCTGTTACTTTCTCCGCTGTCCCAGTCTCCTACAGGTTGCTAGCATGTGCCCCATTATCCTCCTCATTCACCCATATTCCCCTGCCCTCCTCTTCTCTTATGTAAGGCTTGAACAGAGCACAAAGGTTACCTCGCTTGATCTGAGTTTCTTGCCAATAAAAAAACGTTGTATCTTCCAAGGTGTGGCTGTCCTGTTTTGTTTTTCTGGCCAGATCAAAGGGAATGGTTGAAGAGTGGGAGAGAAAAACTAACATTTGACATTTTATTAGAGAGCCTTGAATACCATCTGCAAGGGATGGGTTTAAGGGAGTGGGGGAAGAATGAAGGAAAAATATACTGTAGGGTGGGTACAGATGAGAGAGAGGAGGTGGGGTAGCAAATGGAAGTGAATAATAGAAAGGGATGGTGTTAAATTAGAAGAAAGCAGGATATATGGACAGTGTGTAGATGTTACACATTTTGGTGTTTCTTAATGCTCAGACAAATGTTATCCCCCTCCCCACACTAGTGTAAGCCTAGCCAAAGGGGAAGGGGTGATTTACATCATAAAGCTTTGTCAGTATTCCAAGGAACATAGGAGAGTGGAGGTAACCAAGGCAGAAGGATGAGTTGGATTCCACAAACAGTAGCACTATCTGATTAACCTAATTATCTGGAACAGGAACCAGTAAGGGTTAATCTGGCTGGATGTGTTGTGTCAGTAGGACCTATGTTTTCACTGGTCATAATGTGATATAACTGTTCACCATACAGACTAAAGCTAAAACCAGTCAAAGCACATTATAGGAGCCATGGTGGCACAGTGTTTAGAATGCAGTATTGCAGGCCAACTCTGCCACAACCAGGAGTTTGATTCTGACTAGCTCAAAGTTGACTCAGCCTTCCGAAATCAGTAAAATGAGAACTGAGATTGTTGTGGACAATATGCTGACATTTGTAAACCACTCAGAGAATACTGTAAAGCACTATGGAGAGGTATATAAGTCTAAGTGCTGTTGCTATTTCTGCTGCTATTATAACTTGGCTTACTAGGTAAATTCAATTTTTTTGTTTAATCATGGTCATTTGTCTTGGATTTTTTTTCCTGTTTTGTTCAACACTCTAAATTTAAAAATAAAATCTATGCTGGGTATGTTATCTGTGCAACAGAAAGATAAACTAAACAATGCAGTCTACACAGAAACAGTATGTTTGCTTTCAAGCCTCTTATCCCTAGTTTGCATAGAATAATATAAGCATGTTTCAGGTATAATGAACTGCACAAATAAGCTGATAACCTAATTTAAAATCCTATCTATATTACTACAAAGTGTTATGTGAAAGATTTAATTGACCAAAGCCATGATGGGCAGCATAAACCGGTATCAGTAATGGTTATGGCATATGGAAGATTATGGCTTAAAATTAAAGAACACAAATTAACTAATGCAACGCGAGAAAAAAATAAATACATTATGTGTCTGAAATGAAGAGAAAGGATATAATCAATTTGAATGAAGATGGTCTCATCTTGTGGAGTGAATTGATAAATACATACAATGAAAATATAAATTATGAATGAAAGGATGTCATTTGCATATAGTTTGCTTACAGAATAGCTATTCAGCTTTTCCGATATGTATGATGTTGATGTATGTCTAGTGGTTAAGCCGCCAGGCTGGAAACCAGAAAACTGTGAGTTCTAATCCTGCCTTAGGCATGAAAGCCAGCTGGGTGACTTTGGGCTAGTCATACTCTCTCAGTCCAACTCATCTCACAAGACTGTTGTTGTGGGGCAAATAGGAGAGGGGGGGAGTATTATGTATGTTTGTTGCCTTGAGTTGTTTATAAATATAATAAAACTGGGATAAAAACACTTTTATCCTACTTTTATTTTTGTTAGTTATTCCTTTAGCCATAGAAATGGCTAGTGATAGAATCATTTACAACAACTAGTTCCCTGCTGAGGTTGTCTTAATATTGCTACTACCCCATGAGGTTTTCAAAGACCCCTCTCTGACTACTCCAGTTTTCACAATTGAAGTGCATGGAAATGTATGATGATGAACTTAAAACACTTCTTACAAGGAGAGTTTCTAGAGCACTACAGATTAAGCTAAACTCCCGTTTTTATCGGGAGAGAAGGCTTTAAGAAGCCGCAAGATTTACCCGGAAGTTATAAACTAGGAACACATCTTCTTTTTTTCCTTTATCTATTCTGCGCTGCGGGCTCCGGCATTGTTTATACAGGTAGCCATTGGCATCTTTCCGTTCCCACGCCGATCAACTTTTTCGGTTGGGCGCTCGGCTAGAAAACAGGTTGGCTTCAGACCGGAAGTGCTTGGAACGGTGCGGGCTTTGCGCCTTTCTCTATGGCGGAATGAAGTTTCCTTCGTTACTTCTCTAGACTTTACCCTTGGCTGCCTTTCCATGGCGGGGGCGGCGGCGGCGGTGCTTCGGAGCCTGGACGAGCCCGTTCCCCAGGACCTGCCACCGGCCACGGGGTTACTGGTGGCTCCGGCTAAGGGAGCGTGGGCAACGGCCTGCCCGAGCGGCTTTCTAGTGTTGGCTGTACGGCCGGCAGGGACGAAGTTGCAGCCGATACTCTTGTGCGCGGCGCTACTGGAGGCAGAAGCTTCGGCAGCGCCGGAACTGTGGCTGAGCCGGGCCTTCCTGAGGCGGCTGGGGCTGGTGGCGGGCAGGACTGTGAGGGTCTGGCCTGTGCGGAGGCCGCCGCTGCTCGGCTGGGTGTTGCTGGGCTCATCCGCGGCGGGAACCGCAGGGCGGGCTCCTCGATCGTGGGCCGGCTCGAGCTCCAGTATCCTCGTACGGCGCGGGGAGATCCTGCCCGGCTCGGGGCTGCGCGTATTGGAGAGCCGACCGGCTCTCCAGGGACTGCTGGGCATCGGCACTCGCTTGGCTGTGACGGAATGGCGAAACGGCGTGGAGGGCCGGGACCGGAGGGTCCTGCAGACGCCTCTGGTTTCCACATGGGCGCGCGGCGGGGAGCGGCTGGTGGGGGCACAGCGGGGCCACCCTGCGCTGTGGGGAGGAGACCCTGTGGCAGATCAGTCTCTCTGGGCGACTCCTGGCTGCTTGCACAGGCTGGGCCTCTTCCAAGGAGAATGGGTGGTACTGCGGGGGCGAGACTTGCCGGGGTGCACCGTCCCCCGTTTGGCCTCTGTGCAAGTTCTCAGGCCCCAGTGGTATTTCCCGCATGGAGAGAACGATGACGGGCACCCCGAAGCCGCAAGCGCGGACGCCTTTTCGAACGAGAGTGCACTGATTCCTGCCAGTCTGGCTTTCAATCTCTCCTGCGATCCTTTGGAAGGGAGCCTACTGACGATCCAGGTGGGCGTTGCTGAGCAATAGAATTACGAATACCTGTTAGTAGGGTGGAGTTGGAGATTTGAACATTAGTTCTTCAGAGCAAGTTAGGTAATTCTAGTATAGTAATTCTAGTAATTCTATCTAGTATAATGTGATTAACTGTAGGCTTAGAGTAGCATAAATGTAATCAAATTTAGATCAGCTCAATAGATCCCAGCTAGAGACACTTTGGGAGCTTTTTCTCGAGTTCCAAAACATGAATAGATTTGTTTGTAATCCAGGATTTCCCAAATTTTGAGGTATATCTCCCTTGGGGTGGCGAAGACTGAGCCCAGGTGAGATTCAAATAACTTTTTAATTTCATTGTTAGAATAAATCTACCTTTCCTAAAGTTTCATTGTATTGTTTTAATTGTTCGGATCGTGTTCATTTTAGTATTTGGATTTCTAGGGAAGGTATGTACTTTTAAAGGAGGTGTGATGGCAAAAGGTTTAGGAACTCCTGCTCTAGTCATTTTCTTAGGTTAGGTTTTTTTCTAGCAACCCACTTCCCAATATACAAACCACCAACAAACGTGCTTTAAAAACAAACACAAAAGCCCATGTAGCATTTAACAAGTGTTTTGGAAAGTACCAATCAGGCATCGTGTGGACAGATTCTTTTAAGGAAGCCAGAGTTCATGCCAGAAAGATAATGGAATGGCTGCAGGAGAAAGGGCATTAGTCTCAGATAGTAAAGAGGAGGTTGGCAGATGATGGCTTCCTGCTACTTTATTTACAAGCTGAACAGATTTATAAAACTTTGAAAAAAAAGGTCCTATTATTTGTAAATCACAAATTATTGTCATAAATATTCCAAAGCAGATATATATCTTGTTTTATTGTTGAATTTGTGAGGTTTGGATTTTCCTTCTACTTTGGATACATGGGAATAGTGGGATGGCAGAGATCTATTGAACAGTGAACTGTGAGATGAAGGGAGGAGAGGACATAGGAATCTCTGTTGTTACTGCAGAAGATTCTGTTCTGAATGACCATAGCTTTGGATACAATACAGGTAGTCCTCGACTTACAACAGTTCATTTAGTGACTGTTCGAAGTTACAACAGCACTGAAAAAAGTGACTTATGACCATTTGTCACACTTATGACCATTGTAGTGTCCCCATGGTAATATGATCAATATTCAGATGCTTGGCAACTGATTCATATTTATGATGATTGCAGTGGATCATGTGATCATCTTTGGAGACCTCAAGCAAAATCAATGGGGAAACCAGATTCACTTAATTGTGTTACTAACTTAACAACTGCAGTGATTCACTTAACAACTGTGGCAAGAAAGGTCATAAAATGGGGCAAAATTCACTTAACTGTCTCGCTTAGCAACAGAAATTTTGGGCTCAATTGTCATAAGTGGAGGACTACTTGTATTTTCCTTGCAGCAGGATGAATTTTATTTCTGGTGATATTTTGAAAGCTAAAGAATTAATAATATATTTCATACACTAGAATTAATTTCGTTAGGTGTTATAGGTTTTTAGAATAATTAACTTAGAAATGAAGAGATGAAAGGGGCCATTTCGGATGTTAAGTTCCCAGTACTTTATTTTGCAAGGAGGGAGTCATAAATTGCCAGGGCTTAGAAAAATGAAATACAGTAGACAGTTACAATCATTATAAAGATTAAATGTGAAAAGAATTGATATTTTGCAGGTTGCTATAAAGTAATATTAATTTAATCTCCTAGCTATTAAGCAGATATAGCATAATTAGAATATGGCTAATTGTCCTCTATAGAGATATGGGGAAGCTGCTGGTGTGCAAGAGATAAAAGGAAGTCGATCTTTGCTATCTGTGCCACCCATTGCCAAGGAACTACACATAGAAATTGTGACTTCCACAACCTACAACACCAGAGGAATCTATGATCAAATTCTTTATCAGCACTTTCAAACTCCCAGGTTAGCCTATTAGTAAAGATAATAAGTTGACTTTTGATTCATTTTATGAGATAATCTTGCTCGTATTTTTTTACTTAAGCATACTGAACAGGGTATGACCTTACTGTATATGTCAGTAAAAAAATTTTCAGAGTTATCTAAGACAACACTACTATTAAGTGTTTTTTTCTGTTTTGTGTGCCTATAGGTGCATGTTCTAAATTATGATCTCATAGAAATTTATTGAAATTTCTTCCTTTTTCTGCAGCCAATAATGCTAATTCCAAAGCATTGTTTAATGTTCTTTCCAGAAACTTATATTGTAAATTGGATGCAAACTGCTAGTCCTATTTGCTTTTTTCTCTATTTTTCCTTTGTACATTGTTAACAACTTGATATCATTAAGTGATTTAAAGGCAGCAATATTTCATTCTGAAGAAAAGATTTCCCTTATTGATTAAACTTTTCTATAGCAAATCTTAATCTAATAAAGATAATCCCACATTTGAGAAGCACATATTCACATGTTATTATACTATATATTGTTTCAACAGAAATTGAAATATTTGAATCATTTCTTTTAGTCCATCACTATATCACGTGTGTGTATGTATATACATACATACACACACACACACGCATACATACATACCCCGTGTTTCTTAGAAAACACGACCCACCCCAATAATAAGACCAACCCTACTTTTTTGGGGGTGGGCCTAATATTACTTCTACCTGAAAATAAGCCCAGGGGGATGGGCGTGACCAGCATGAGTAGTGGTGTGGGGGTGAGGGGAAGGCAACTGTCTGGCTGCAGCTGCAACCCACTGGCCCCTTGGGGTAGCGTTCTCCCAAAAGCCTCCATTTCGAATGCTGAAGCTTCACCAAATCTGGCCTGCTGCATCTCAAAAAAAGTAAGACCACCTCAAAACTAAGCCCCAGTGCTTATTTTCAAGTCTAAAAGAAAATAAGACTGGGTCTTATTTTCTGAGAAACACGGTGTAGATAGATAGATAGATAGATAGATAGATAGATAGATAGATAGATGGATGGATGGATGGATGGATGGATGGATGGAT
>JANHFL010008247.1:49701-63669 GCA_032468155.1 Oxyrhabdium leporinum
GGGTGGGGGTGGGGGGTGGGGGGGGTGTTATCTAGATTTGAGATCTCAAAATGCCATAGGATGGCTTGGTTGTTGTAACTCGTTAGGACTATTTTCTTCATAGAGAATTTGCCTGCCCATACAGTTTAGCAGGGAAGGATGACTGAGTATACCTTTAAAAAAGCAACAATTTCAAAGAGTTTTATTACAACTGTCACACGTTATAATATGTTTAGTGTCATATTAATAATTATAATGTCTGATAGTTTAAACTGTGCTTCTGTCTACTTTATATATTTTCTATTTATTTTATTGCATTTATTTTAAGTTCATGGAATTATAAGAGGTGATTTACGAATAATTGTTAATGTATGCATAAATATAATCCATAATTGTAAACATTTGCACAAAAAAGATTCTCCCTGAAAGTTAGTGATGAATAAAACAGCCTGGATTACAAGAGAGTGCGATCCAGATGTGTGGATTTTAGCTCTCAGAATTTTTACCTTTGACCTTGTTGGCTTAGAAATAATAACATGCGGAGTGACATCTTTTTTTCTTATTTCTTTTGTAAGAACTTTCAAATAATATAAATATTACCTCTGTTATTTCATTTATATGCTCACACAATGTGTTAAGGGAATGGAAAGAAAAAAAATTACTCTGGCTTTCACACAGCAATTCATACAGACTACTTCTACCATGCAGAGAATGAAATATCTTCACCCATTCCTTTCAGAATTCTTTGTCTGTTTGTCATGGGACTTGCTGCACCAATATTTTAATCCATGTTTTCAGGGCTTTGTTCTAGGAGATTTCTGTGCTTTACTTTCCCACAGCAGTCGTGCTGCCTGTACAAGGATGCAGAATTCAAGGTACTGGAATAAAATATTTTCTGGATTCTAAGCATTTAAATAGTAACTGTAAATGTAAATATGTCTTTTTTGACACATTAGGATATGACATTTAAACTAAGCGTGGATGGAATGGGATATCATTTTTCAAACTATTTATAGCAGTAGGGAAGAATTTGACTTCCTGTTTATGTCAAGTTTTATTATTAACATTATTATTATTAAGCAGACTGATAACATTATACTGAATGTATATTTGGGGGTAAAAACATGCTACCTTTCAAAGCATGTAAATAAACTTCTACATTCTTCTTGTTGTCAGTCCCTATTTGCAGCCATAGTTCCTAGATCTGTTACTGCAGTAACAGTGATGGTTACTACAGTTTGGGAAGAACTCCTTCTGTTATATGTCTGCTCTTGTACAATTGAGCATTTGAAAGAGGCACTCCCAAACTGTGTAAATGCCAGTGAAATATCCCTTCTCAAAGTCTTATTGCTTCAAAATTTGTCTTACTAATGTATAATATATTTTTGACTAGCCATTTCACTGGCAGTGTGATAGATTCAGGAAATGCAGATGGAGGCTCAGACAGCTGGGGAAAGTGTTCAGAGAAGCTGCACTGAACCTTCTGGGGACATGGCTGCTTGATTGCTTTGAGGAGAGTGCTTAACTCACACCAATTTTCTTTGAAAATTACACCCTTTGCTTTGTAAATTCAAAATCCATAATCTTATGTTTGTTTGGCATCTTGTAATGAACATGATATCAGTCTTACTGGATGTCAGTGCAGTAATTTTCCAATTCAATTCTAGTTTTAAACTGCTAGATCTGTCCAATCATCTTTGGGCAACATGTTTATTGAGATTCTCAATCATCCAGATCATGGTTGACCCAAAGCTGGATTTTCTTGTTTTTTTTCTTTGAAAACGTTTTCAAAGGAAAAAAAAACCCAAGAAAGTCCAGTTGCCTTTTGGAAAACCTCTTTTGAGACATCTTTGGGCACCATTAGGACTGCTGAAACTTTCTGTGCCTTCTTCAGCAGCATCCCAGGAGGACCAAATGAAGAGGAAGAATATGATTTTTATGCTGCTGGTTTCCCTCTTCTAGCAGAAGATTTCATTGTTGCACTAGATAAACTTCATGATGCTCATTCACAGGCAGTAGGAGCCCCAAAGGTATGACTCTTAATAAGTACAAGGCAAGGTATAACCCCCTAATAAATATAAGAAACATACCAAAGCTTACATTCCATCCTGTTTTGATGAATAGCTGTAATAAACGGAGTACTTCTCAAAATAAAGAGAAACTGGAGGGCTTTGGGGCTCTCAGTAACATATTTATAAAACTTTAGAGTTATAGTTGCAACGAGCCAAAAAGGGCAATTTAATCAATACAAAAGCCAATCATAAATTTTAAAAATCGAATGAAGAGTACAACTACAGAAAAAATAGGCAATTTGCTATAAAGTATAGGAAAAAATAAATTAACCGCTATCTATAAATTTTCCTGCCCTTTATTAAAATTTGCTTTACTTTTTGATTGTAAGGGAATTGCTGGCAAGTATAAAAAAATAGGATATAAAAGCCACAATATGAGAGATTTCATGTGAAAACTACTCTTCGGAGACCTTGAGGTGTCTTTCAGAGGCAGAGATAGGGTAGTGTGTAATAGTTGTGACTCTGTAGAAATAAAAATAGTGTCTTCTGATCTTTGAAGGTATCACGTTTGATTTGGGATTGGGCATGTAAGAGCATTGGCAAGTTTTAAGACTTTTGTCTCCTGCAGATTCCCTCTGTCTTCTGGCAAGATATTGGAGGGCTTCAGAATGTGAAAAAGGAAATCCTGGACACCATTCAGCTTCCATTAGAACACCCAGAGTTATTGTCTTTAGGCCTTCACCGCTCTGGCCTTCTGCTCTATGGTCCTCCTGGAACAGGGAAGACATTGCTAGCTAAAGCAGTAGCAACAGAATGTACTATGACTTTCCTCAGGTAGGTTTTGTGGTACAAGTGGTCAGGAGAGTTTGGCAATTGCACTATTGGAATAACTAACCCTGTATTTTTTCATTTTAGTGTAAAGGGCCCTGAACTAATTAGCATGTATGTTGGGCAGAGTGAAGAAAATGTACGTGAAGGTAAGTGTGAAGTCATAGTGTTTACACGGAGGACTTTGCTCTGTGGGGAAGCTTTCTTTATAGCCAGGCTAACATAGAAAATAATTCTTGCAAATCACTCCAACATGAAACAATGTCCATATCTTTGTGGCTACTGCATTTATGCATGTATATAATCTTGCAAGTGCGTACACATATCCAATTTTGGAACTATAGCAGTCTTTCCCAGCAGTTTTACACATATAGAGTAGATCATATTCTGTACTCTGGCATGTCAGCAAATAGAGTTCATAATTTTTTCAGATGTGGAAATAGATTTCAAGACTATTCAAGAAGAATCAATACACATTTTATTTTATAGAAAACAATGTTTAGCTAGTGTGCTTTTTTATGCAGATCACTAGCAACTGTAATAGAAATGAGAATAAGATGAGAATTTATCTTGGGCCTGGATGAAGAGTCAGAGCAGGGCCATCTGAATTTTAGGGGCAACCTCATTTCAGAAGACAGGTGCTTCTACAGGGAAGGTGTGTTTCCAGGATCCCAATAGATTGCATTGTTTAATTGAAGGAGCCGAAAGCATGCCAATACTCACCATCAAATTGGCAGGAATCTACAGTACTATGGAAGATAAACATCCCTTCAAGTAACCAGGTCCTATGCTACATAGGGTTTTATAGGCAAAAATCAGTATTTTAAAATGCACTTGGAAACAAACTGGTAAACAGCGCACCTCACAAAGTAGAGGTGTTACATTTTCACTTTAGTACCCCTTCAGAAACCAGATTAAGTTCCTAAGCACATAGAGTATTAAGAGAAAGGCTTGCTTCTATAAATCCCAACAGCGAAGGTGGCAGTAAAAGCAATTAACTGTAGATAAGACTTAGCTGAGCAATGCACATTTCCAAGTCAAGCAGTCCAAAATGAAGCCAAAGATTTCCAGATCAAGAGGTCATGGTTAGTAACAAGCCAGGGTGGGAAAGAACTAGATTCCAAGTGTCACAATAGGCAAGCCAGATGCTGGAGTTGCTTCTAGCAAAAGATCATAGTTTGTTTGCAGCTTAAATACTCTCTGTGCTGAGTGTGCACAGCTGTGATCAAACCTTGGTGGTAAGTTCAGCGTATTACTGCTTGCTCATTAGTCACGCACTTTGGCAAGGTGTAGCGATCCTAGGAGGAATAGCTGGCGGGGATGGGGAGCATGTGAGTGCCAGTTGCAGCTTGTATTGCAACTGAGTCAGGCACACGAACATGACATACATGGGTATACTGTAATGGTACCTGGAAATGATCTTGAGGAGCGAAGGGAAGCACTGTTGCCTAGGGAATGGTCCGAAAAGAGGTGGAGGAGCCCACAATTGCTTAACTGTCAGAGAAAGAAACTTGGGAAGAAACACCTCCATCCCCATTGGTCAAGTTGTAAAAGATTGATGCCAGCCCTCCAGATAAACCAGCCAGAAAATATGACCAGATAAGCTAGTTCTACTTTATTGTAAGGTTACATTAACAGAATCCTGCAAGTCTGAGAATACAGATCTCCTGTAAGTTCTTTTTATAGCCTTACCAATTAGGGTGGATCCTTCTCTGACCGTTAAGCAACTGCAGACTCTCTCTCTTGTCTGACCATTCTCTAAGCAGCATCTCTTCCCTTCCTCCTTCAAGGTCATTTCCACATACTATTACACATATACTGAGGCATGCCCATCAAACTTGCACTACTACATTCCAGACTAGTTGAAACTTCTAGATGCTCTTCAAGGCCAATCTTATGTAGGTTGTGTTGCAGTAGTGTAGTAGTAGTAGCCATGAGGTGATTAGGACATCAGTGGTGCCTGAGAAACCTCCCAATTTAGGAAAGGGCACAATTGATGCTGCAGATAAAGGCCTTCATGATGGTAGTTGCTGCCTGTTCTTCAAGCAGTAGTTGGGAGGACAGGAAGATTCTATGATTGCACACCAAGATTGAAGGGGGAAGTACTACCATATTCAAGGTCAAAGATGGAATATTCTGAGTTTTGGGTGGCCCAAATTCCCACAGCCACTCAGTCTTCATAGAATTTAGTCAAAGACAGTTCTTCCCTATCCAAATCGGCAGTCTCTAGGCACCGGGACAGAATCTCAACAGCCTCACTTGTCAAGCCTGAGATTGAAAGATACAATTAGTTATTTTTAGTATACTGATAATTCTAAATTAGCGGATTACCTCACCCAGTGGTTTCATTTAAAAAGAGAGAGAGAATGAAACCCTGTGGCACCCAACCCAGAAGGGGCCTGGGAAGTCAACTCAGCCAACAATGATTGGAACAGAGTCCAGCGAAAGGAAAAGAATGACTATAAAATAGTGCTACCAATCCCCAGCCCATAAAGCTGGCTTACAAGGATACTGTGGTTAATGGTATTAAAAGCTGCTGAGGGGTCAAGGAGCATAAGGATGGATGTACCACCTCTGCTACAAGTTATCAACAAGTGCAATCAATAATCCTCACAGTGACTCAGCAGATGTTCCAGGGGGCCTTCTCTACCCAATAGGGGCTGAGTCATTCTAAACAGAGATGGTGGATGGCTATCACTAGATGCAATAAGGTGGAGAAATATTAATGTATCTTAATATGAGTATGGCTCTTATCAAGGTCTACTCAGATTCAGTTTGAATCTTCCTCCAATGATGCTCCAGGCATCCTTTTTAGCATTTCATGTCCTGGAGCCGCTCAGTAAGACAAGGCATATCCCAGGATTGGCACATAGGAATAGGCCACATAGGCAGAATATGATCCAAGGCCCCAATCACTTGCCAGTTCCATGCAACAAATAGGGCCTTGGCTGAACCCTCCCATCAGATCTTTGGGAAACACGCCAAGCTCTCTCTGGAACACTTTTGGCTCCATCAGTCATCTGAGGCGGGCCAATCAAAGGGCCTGTCTCCATGTATGTTTAAAGAAGACAAGTTGCTCTATTTTTCAGACATTCTGTGGCCAAGTCTGATCTTCCCATGCTTACAATCACAGCATGTGTCCTAATGTGCATCCCTGTCTGGGTGGCAGAATAGTTTATCTTTTATAATTAATATATTTGTTGCTGGCTTTAATGTGAATATGCAGCCTGAATTGTATCTCTATCTCTTTCCTCAGTGTTTGCCAGAGCTAGGGCAGCTGCTCCCTGCATTATCTTTTTTGATGAGCTTGATTCATTGGCCCCCAGTCGTGGACGAAGTGGCGATTCACAGGGTGTGATGGACAGGTGAGTACGGCTTGTTAATAATGAAGTATTAGCTTCCTGTTTTGACTTGTTCAATACTGTTTTTACAAGCGGCCTCCCTAACTCACTTTGAAAACATTAAAATATTCACACACACACAAAACATTTCCCTATCTGCACTCAATATAGTGTTCTTGGCAGGCAGTCCATAAAAAGTGGTAATTACCTCCCCCGCCTCCCCCCACCTTTAATTGTGCATGCTGAAAGTGCAGGGGTATCTATTTCATTATGCACATATCTTTTGTGCCTGACCTTAGTTCTAGATCATATGAACATGTTAAAATGTGTTGAAATATAGTACATTCATTATTCTTTCTACGAAATGGAGGCTTCCAGTGAGGTTGCATTTAATACCTATATTGTAGCCTATTTAATAAAGCAAATAGCAGATTTAGCAGCAAAGAATAAGTATCACAAAACTTGTAAATATTTAAGCTTCACCAAAATAAGTTTGGCTCTTCAGAAACCAGTTTTAATAGCTAGACATCTGTATTCTGAACCAATTTCCTTTCTCCAATCAGTATTGGTTGGTGCATACATTATGCATACATATAAAGTAATACCTAACAATAATTCTTAAGCTGGGCATCTGTAACAATGCTGTAATGCATGTTCACGTTTCACAACTTTTGGGTATCTAATGCATAGAAATATTGATCTCCAGGATTTCTGAATTCACCTCCAAACATTAACAAAATTATTTCAAGTTAATTCTTGGCTGCTGTTGAAAGAGAACGTGGACATTGCAAAATAAGGGACCACTTATGCAGGGATGATTATTAGGATAGTGTCCTATGAACAGGCCAGAGGCAGCCTGGAGTCCCAAGGCTATATGCAGCAAATGGATACACTTTTAACATCCTTAGTTCCTCCTCCAATCCCAGAGGCACAGAGTTTGTAGAGTCACTTTATTTTAGATGTAGTCCTTGTTTAATCACCATGCATCAATGACCATCTGAAGTTATGATAATGTTGAACAAATGGTAGTTACGACCCTTGAAATCATGCCTGTTGCAGCACCCTCCATAGTCACATCATGAAAAAGAAGGCACTTAGCAACTGGCCTACATTTATGACGACAGCATGTTCTTCAACTCCCCCTACCCACATATCTCCCTCCAACTCTGTCCTCTTAGCATTCTACCACTACCACCTACCCCTTCCACACCCCACCATCCCCCAGCTGACCTTCATTGTCTTCTTTCTCCCACTGCTGGCCCAGGATCTAGGCTCTGGGAGGAGGCAGCAGGATGGAGCCAATGGAGGAGGAAGGGCAATGATGCAGACATTGGCTCGCTGGGTGAAATTGGCAGCTGTTGGCAGTTGGCTGACAGTGTTGACACCTTGGCTTGGAGAGCCAGTGCTCATGCCACTACCTTGCCTCTTCCCTAACCAGGCTCAACAAGCTCCCTTTGGTAGATGAGGCTCCACCACTTTGTTCTAATTGCCACATATCTCCCAGGGCTGCACCCTTGCGCTGTGCCTTGATCCAACAGTGAGATGAAGAGGGCGAAAGTCAGTTGGGGACAGCAAGGGTAGGAGCTTTGTCTACCAAAGGGAGCTTGCTGGGCCTGGCTGGAGAAGAGCCATGTGGTAGAGCTGGCAGTTTGTGCAGGGCAGAAGCATGAGGTCCTCCCCTAACAACTGCAACTAGGACTACCGAAACTGCTGTCACTAACTGCTGCTATCACATGATGTCTGTTAACCGCTTTACTTAGCAACAGAAATTCCCTGTCCCGATTAGTCATTAAGTACAAACTAATTGTATTTTAGTAATCTTGTGTTTTGCTGTATCCTGGTAAACTACCTTGATATATATTAAATAGGTGGTGTACAATGCTTTGAATAAATATATCTTGCCTGTATGAACTGCTTTTGAGGGCATGGTATTTTATGTGTTCATAGTATACATCTGTTGCTACTATATTTTGAATCTGGCTGGGTATATGCCTAAAAAAGATATTTGCATATCTGCTGTTTTAAGTGAGTTACCCAGTTTAGTGAATCCACAAAGATTGATGGCAACATATTAAAATGTTTCCCTTGGTAGAGTTGTATCTCAGTTACTAGCAGAACTGGATGGGCTTCACTCTTCTCAAGATGTATTTGTTATTGGAGCTACAAACAGACCTGATCTGCTGGATTCAGCTTTACTTAGGCCGGGCAGGTAAGGTTCACATCACAATTTTCTCTGTCTGCCATTATAACCACGAATCTTTTAAGAGTATTTTGGGTAAAACTAGATAAATATGGGATTCAACTTACCCTTTTCACTATACTTAATTTTGGTGTTTTTTGTTATGAAAAAACTTAGGGTTGGGATAATATTCCCATCCTCTTAGATCTGCAAGCACAATATCTTTATTGCCCCAAAAGGCTAAAAATTGAGATGCTTCCTTGAGAGAAATTTTACTGATTTTATTGTATGTGTGAATAAAATAAATAAACTGCTATAGTGGGTGTTTTTTCTAAGAATAGGTTAACTCTGGGATACTTTGGGAATCCTGTGTTCCATTGGTAGAAGTGTGGCTATATGTAAATGTTTAAAATAAATAAATATTAACACAATATGTAAATGCATGTGGTGATGCAGAAGGTCGGTTTATATTAGGAATCTGTTAAGATTCATTTGGTATACTGGAAGAGTACTGAAAATGGAGAATCTTATTGTATTATGGCAATTCTGTTTCATGTTTAATATACGCAAATATTTTATAGACATGAAGCACATGAAGTTGTACAGTTCATACTAATATATTGAATAAAAACTAACTAAACTAAATCAATCTAAGGACAAATTGTTAGGTGATGGGTATTGATGTATGATCTGAGTGCATTATATGGAAGATGGCTGCCTTATTTTAATTGCAAAAATATTTTTTGTATCCCTGGCAGATTTGATAAATTGGTTTATGTAGGCATAAATGAAGACCAAGATTCCCAGCTGCAAGTACTGAGTGCCATCACCAGACAGTAAGTGCCTGTTTTTGGTTATTGTAATGCATAACAGTACCAATTACAATTCTTAAGAAAAATGCGTAACTGTACTAATTATTGTAACTGAACTACATATTCAGCTGCTAAAGATAAATCTGCTAAGAGGATAGCACTACCCTCAATATATATTTTATATCAGTATGCACATAACCCATGTGTATGGTTTAAATGATGCTCTAAAACATGTTCTTGAGGATTGTGAATAAACGATATTTATGAATATTATTTGCTGCCTGTTCTGGCTTATGAGTTTTAACTCAATGCATATTATTTAAGTTAACTATAACATTTAAAGAATGTTATACATATGAAGCCATGTTTCCATAAAACATTTCTGCCCAGTTTACAATATTATAGTCTGATTGCATTTCTTTTTTCTATGACACTAAAACCCTTGGCGATATCCTTTTGGGATAGGTTTAAACTGGACCCGGCTGTGAATCTCCTTAGTATCTTAGATAGATGCCCTGCACAGTTAACAGGAGCAGACTTATATGCACTCTGCTCAGATGCCATGATGTTTGCTATCAAAAGAAAAGTGGAATGGATAGAAGAAGGTAAGGAACAAAGCTAGATGGCTCAAATGTTAATTAGCTCAACTTAAAACATGTATGTATGTAAATAATAGACACAGGTTAAAAGGTAAGTAAATATTTTACAAGGCTCTGGCTTGCATTCTGTATAGATATCCAAATGTCTCCAATCCTGTTAGCCTTTCACATAGCACTAAAGACCTGGCTATTCCCCACGGAGTGTTGGGAGGTTCATTAAACTTTGCTGGCTGATGTTTTATTATCAATTGGAATGTGGAGGTTTTTGCAATCTCAAATATTTATCATTTGGATTATTGTTCTAGTTGCTGGTTATAATGCTGCCCAAAGTTGTAGCTGTGAGATGGGCAGCCACATAAATCAAATAGTTTTTTGAAAGCAGAAAAAACCTCCATTGTTCAATAGTAGACCAGAAATTGGAGGATTGGATTTATCTCCAAATAAATGCTGTTGTTCAAAATAAATTTCCATTGCTAGAAATTAGGAGACTCTGTAATTGGTTCTCTGGTACACATGGAGGCTGGCAAGTAGAAGCAGGCAACACACTTTAATTTTAAAGTTTTGAAGAACAAATGTATTGAATCATATCCGTTATTTCTGAACTGTAGCATATTTACTAGTTATCGCTCATTACCATATGTTGTTTTTCTGTTACTACTAGTGCTGCACATTGGTGCTGCTGATCTTTTAAAGGTTACTGGCTTCTTTAGGGAAATACTGATTTACCTGTGAATTGATATCCTGTTTAGTATAAAGCATGAGTGAATAAGTCATATGATAAGAGGCAACACCTATAGACTTAAGCATGAGCAAAGGAACAATGTTTAGACCAGCATTGATTTTTTTTATAAATAAATATATTTTTATCATCTTGCCTAGCAAGGAGCAACATACATTATGTGATATGTCCAAAAGGATTTTAATTGTAATTTGAACCATTTTACTTTTATTCCAGGTCTGGATACTGAAAGTTCAGAATTCACCCTTACCATGGACGATTTCATACAAGCTGCAACAAGGTTACAACCTTCTGTTTCTGAAATGGAGCTACTTAGATATAAATTGATCCAGCAGAAATTTGCTGCTTGATTTGAAAGAGACATGACCAAGAAAGAAATACCCATATAACCCCAGAAGTACAGAATAAAAGCTGCCATGAGAACATTGTTCTTGTTAAAAGAAATAGCGATGATTCTGTCACAATCTGGTGGATTCAGATGAGTTAGAAAAATGAGTTCAAGGCATGGACCTGAGACTTGATGTTCAGGTGCGCAGGATGTGTTGCAAAGTAATCTTCATTCATACTCGGGACCATTGCATCTATAAAGTTATCAACATCAGATAGGAAATCAGAGGCCCTCTAATGGCCCTTTGAATTATGAGGGAAATAACTGTAAGTATTTAAAGATATTTAAATAAAGGCTGCTTTGCTTTATCTGGAAAACAAAAATGCTATCTAATTCACTGAGTGAGAATCTATCATTTCTCATAAATGTGAAATACAGTGTGTGTGTGTGTGTGTTTTTCTTTCTGGGTTTAAAATTGAGAGAATTCAGTAGTGGCCAGATTTTAAGTACTGTTGTTCTAAAGGGCAACAACTCATAAAATATGAATGCGACAGTTTCTGCAGCTGATCTTACATGCTGGCTTCTCTCAGAAGTAGTTTTGAGAATTTTCTAGCCTTTGGAAACTCTAAAATCAGAGCAAGAAATATGGAATTCAGGCAACCCTCCATATGTTAAGATTAAAACTGTCAATCTAAAATGAAATCATAGTTCTCTGCCACCTCTTCCCATCACTACTAAGGTGTGCAAAAATAAATGAATGCTTTTATTAATGAGGGAACTTTTTAAAAAGTATCTTCTATTACTGTAAAAATAAATTTCATTGTTCTATGTCCTGTTCTACAGATGCAGCAGCAAAAGACAAACACACAGAAATGCTTGCTGCAATGCACAGTAATAGTGTGAAGGCAGGAAGTTAGATTTATTTTGAAGTTATCTCACAAGGTGTTGGAAACACATGCCAGTCATCAGTCCTGATCAGCTCCAGCTAGTGTAGGCAGTAGGCTGTGAGGAGTATAGTCCAACTTAAACTGAAGGGGCACTGATTCCCCAGGCACAATAAAGAATGAAATAAACTCTTTTGTTCCCAGCGTTCCTTTCTTCCCAGCTCTTGAAGAAACCCTGCATCACTGCAATCATTAATCTAACATAGGTGTAAATTAGCCAGGCACTTCCAGCAAAAAGAGGAAGAAAATAACAAGAGTGAACAATGAACTGCAAAGCAAACTTATCCCATCTCCTTCCCTCCAATGCCATTGAGCATTTCAATCCTCAAAGTGGATTAATTAGACTGGACTCTTTGGAAAAAATCTTTTCTGGTTTATGTAATACCTCTGCATATTTATTCTTGCTTGAACAAGTTCTGCACCCACTGAAAAGACCCCATATGACTTCTAGAGCAGTCTGCTGACTAGGTCTCAGCCAGTTCTCTTCATTACATGGATGAAATAGCATGGGCCAGGCTTCTGGCCTAGTGTGTAAGGCTTGAAGTCCCCCAGGACTGTGTGTTCACATTGGCCTTGAAATGCATTTTTCAACAGGTCTGTGAAAGGCTCCAGACGATGAGGATAATAAGAAAGACGGAACTGACTGATAAAAGATAGAAAATTTGTGTTAATAGCTAAGTAACAGAAATATGAAGATATTAATACAGAGACACAGCAATGTAAGGAACTTGGCTTTTCCCCCTTTCCATTTAAATCACTTCAAATTCAGGAACATTAATTTGTCCATGATCCTTTGAGGATTCTGGTCAAAAAGCATGCTGCAAATCAAAATTACTGTGCTTTGAGATTGTTTTTAATTAAGAAAATAGAATACTTTTTTATTAACAATTATTACTGCATGGATGGAATCTTACTCTCTGCTTATATCAGTACAAATCAAGAAATATTAACTTACATATCAGAGGGTTCAAACTGAATGTATGTATGCTGTTTCATAGGCTTAGGTAGTGTAAAGTGGCCCTGTCACTTATATCTGTTAATTTGAGGGTTTTTAGAGATAAGCAGGTTTCTGGGGCCATCTCATGGATAGGTACAGTATAGTATGTAAAGTAATTAAAAGACATAGCGGTTTCCTGCACATTTGGGTCAGGCAGGTAGATGAGCTCTTTTTATTGCTGTGAGTAAGATTATTATTTATCCTATACTGGGAGTTTATCTGTGATGGATTTTTTGTTTTAATCTTCATTAGATGTCCAGAGACATCAGTAGCACTACAAATTGGATGCATGCATGCATGCATGCTGAGGACATCTGTTTGCTCTATCCCTATGCCAAATGGTTAGTTGTGCTAGCCCTGGTTATCAAAATGGAGATACAGAAATCATGTGGATTCTACAGAGAACATACCTTAAATCTGAATCTCCATCATTGCCTTCATGTGGGACCTGCACAGTGTAGTCCAACGTCACCATGTTTGGTTTGTTGTTCACAAGGAGAACCGAGGTAGTAATGTCTTTGGTTAAATCACTCTGAGAAAGAAAGGGAGGGAATTAATTAGTTCTCTGTATTTATGTTTTTCTGCATTTGTTTTTTGGTGGCTGATTCACTCTGTTAAGCCAGCTCCAAATTGCAGAACAACACTGTTGCCTTTTATAACCTACTTTTCTCTATTCTGCTATAAGTAAAAAAAACAAGTTTGTAACAATGCTTGTTCCTTTTCCTTCTGGTTATATCATAATGTGCACTCTGCCCATAGGCAGCTAATTACTTATTCCTCAACTATATTGTGCTATTTTTAATCAACATCCCCTCTGGAAAAAAAGTACTGTGTGTTGTAGTAGTGGTAGTAATAATAATAGCACTATGCTGCTATAGAAAAGTGTTGGCTGGAGATTCTCAGTTTTGATCTTTGCACTGCCAACAGGCTTGTGTTAGGGATCAGCTTCAACTATTAATATTTTATGTTTGGAGCAAGATATCTCTCAAACTCATGACTGGGATGAAATTTGTTTTACTGTCTATTACATCTATGCCTTCATGAGTACTCTAATCACCTTGCTATCTACATTTGACTCTACAATGTTCTCAGTTGAGTAGCTTTATATGTAATATAAAGCACGTCCCGTGCGATCACACAGAGAGGGCCTGCTGGGGGTACCATCGGCGGCGAAATGCCGACTGGTGACCCCCAGAAGTAGAGCCTTCTC